>OU015756.1:79909476-79924476 GCA_907169655.1 Acomys percivali
TCTCTCTCTCTCTCTCTCTCTCTCTCTCTCTCTCTCTCTCTCTCTCTGTCTCTCTCTGTCTGTCTGTCTCTCTCTGTCTCTCTCTGTCTGTCTGTGTGTGTGCACATACATTCAAGGGTGCACATATGTATGGAAGCCAGAGATCCATGTCAATTTCTTGCTCAATCACTCCTCATGTAATTTTTGGAGACATGGTATCTCACTGAGCCTGGAGCCCTTCTTGATCAGCAGCACAGCGTCCTCCTCCCCCATCTCCCACCAGGGAAGAGGGTGTCATTGTGTAAGATTTCACTCAGCTTCTTCCGGACTGCTGGGGATCAAACTCACCCCCTTTTGTTTGAGCAAGCATTTTACCAACTGAGCTGTCTCCCACATAATTTAAAATGCTTTGTTCACTTAGTTAACAGTTTTCAAATCCCTTCAAGTCTCTTTTTTGTACAAATCTTGTGCTCTTGCCTTCTATTTCCTTTGAGGTAGACAAAAGAAAATTATTTTTAAAACTGTTTAACATCCATGTCTTCATTTGGGCACTAGTATGAAGTTGCACAAAAAGGGGAGAACCTATTCATTTTTTTTTAAATTGTCCCTTTGCTCCAGTCAGGGATTATTTTCAATATGTCTACTTTTGTATCACAATACCTTTCAAATATTAGGCCACAGTTTTAAAATAAAAATGGCTATAATATTAGCAATGGTATCTAGAAGATACAGAGATTTGATCAAAGCAAAATCCCAAATGAAAGAGCAGAAAAGAGCTGTTTTGAGTTTAAGTAGTATGCAAATTGCCTTATTTTAAATGGTAGCATGATAACAAATGATATTTCTGGATCTTGGCACATCAAACTACCCACAGATGAAAGATGACTTAATTGCTTTGACCATAGTCCGAGTCAGAATAGCTCAGTTGGCAAATATAAAAATAGAGTGGTGCTGTTTGCATTTGAGCAAGGAATGATTTCATTTTAACGCGCAAAGTCTAGATAACAGAGCAACATGAGAGTGGAGGGGTACGTCTTGCAGAAAAGTGCAATTTTTGATAGATATGTCTAAGGGTTGTATGGGACACATTGATCTTGTCAACTACAGCCCTGTTCGGAGGAAATAATGCTGTCAAGGTAGTGACTTCAAATTCAGATCACAGTGTTGTATCGAGAGTTTATGTCTTCATAGGCTTAACGGTTAAGCATTCGCAGAGATTTGTTGCTTGTGCCATCACCTCTAAATAACCTCCTAAGATTCTTTTAATAACTCATTGTTACCTTGAATATTAATTGAATTGTTAATACCTCAAATTGCTTCTCATGATTTTATCAAACAAAGTGTTTAAGTAAGCATAGCAAAGTAAGGCTTATTTTACTTTGGACTTTACCATGTAGCCATACAAATAAAGTAAAAAATATAGAGAAAAAGAAAAAATATGACACAAAGAATAAGAAATTTCTCCAAGCCCTGTATTAAATACAAAGCGAAAGCAAATAATGATAAACGTGGACTACAGATTCTCTATTTTTCCCACTGGGCTCTGTTTGAGATGATGGTGCATTTTATATTTTCTAAACTTTGTAATCTAAACAGCAAACTTAATTCAGAAGAAAAAAAAATTCTACCATAACTGATTACCATAAGCATGACCACAGACATTTAAATCAAAAGTCACTTGAGTTGGAAAAGGTTTAGGTTTTTTTCAATAAATTATTTTTTATAATGACTATAAAAGTTATATAGTACACGAAGGCTATCTGGAAGGAGATGCTTTACTGTGCCTGAATTGCAGGGAACACTTTCTGAGACATAAAGCTGACAATCAGACATCTGAGTGTGACGCAGACATAACCATCCCTGAGAGATTGAAGTGAGGACATTAGCAACAGGACACAGCAACACTTGTTCTTCCGGGAGCTACAGTGGGTGAACTGCAGCACAAGTGCAAGTACATGGGGGTGGGGGGGGAGAATAAAATCCCACCTGGAAATAGTTTTTTCAAAGACATTAAAAAGAATTCTTGGTCCACAAATCCCAGTCTCTTTTAGTGTTTAGAAAAATAATGCTATGGTCGTAGAAAACTCTGTGCATAAATTCGCTTAATTTTCAATATTTAAATCCCAATTACTCTTTACTGAAGTTCAATAAATCCACTTCTTTTGCAATGCAATTATTTTTGTGATTTGGATGTTGAAAATGCACCAAGCTGTATAGTGAATGGTAAGGAAAACTAGATTTGTTTGGTTAGGCAATAGATGTTCATAAATAGCATTTCTACTTTAAAACACATTGTTGACCAAGGTTACAATAAAAGAAATTAGCTTAAGGGGATGATAGCTATCTAAGAACGGTTGCAGATTTGTTTTAAAATTAGGAAAAGTGATTATTCTATTTCTAAATGGAGAAAATAATGGGTTATGATACAGAGACTCTATAGAAGACACAGGCCTTTCTTCCTTATTTACTCTTATAGAAATAGAACATCTGCCGGTGATTGTTTCACTTTTTGCAGAGCTGTTTAAATATACATATATATGCTCACCCTCAGTCTCCCAATCTCAGTTGCCAAGAGGGAAAGAGAATTAACTATGGAATAAAGTTTCCATCAGAGAGGAAATGAAGTAGCTTCAGGTTCGGTTTAAGGCTGAGCCTGGCCTCCCACCAGTTGTAATTCCACCTGCATCAAACCCCCGAGTGTGGGATTACAGCTGTCAACCACCACACCAGGCTTGCAGGATAATTGTTAATGGTCTTTGACTTACTTTGTAGCTGTCCCTCTGGTGGCCAGCAATGTCACTGGGCTTCTATTGTCTGTCTGTCTTCTTTCTTCCTAACAACTGTTTTCCTTTCTTTGTTTCTGTTCTTGTTTTTCTTGTGTGGCTGACACGTTGTTAGTGGTTTCTGGGTCTTTCTGAGCCCCAGCTTGCCTTCCTTATGTGAAGTGCCATGTCACCCACTCCAGCAGTGGGACGTGAGTTCAGGTGTCCCTTGACCCAATTCATGGAGGTGACATATGGGTCCTGGCTCCTCTGTCAACCAGATGACAGTGGTTCTGCTGGAAATCCCAAAGAAATCTGGAATTCTGTCCCTCAAGCACATGCATCCTATATGTATTGCCTTGAACAGCGAAAAGAAGCCTACACATGTTAAAATGTTCTGAATATGTTATATTCTGCACTTTTCTTTTTCATTTGTATACCAAAAAAAATTCTTCTCAGGCCATGGCTTACAAAAACTTACCACATTCAATATTGTTCTTTTATGTTGACCAAGAGTCTCTGCTATGTAGCCCCATTTGCCTCAAACTCTCAGTCCCCCTGTCTTTGTGCCTTCGAAGTGCTGGGATTCCAGGTACTCCTCACAACGTCTAAGGTCACAGTCACTATTTATAACAGTATGTTACTTAGTTGGATGGAGGCGCTATAGTGCATTTAATCATTTGCAAGCGTTAAGGCTACATCATATTGTCTTCCCTTTAAGAAATTCCTCTGATAGTTTTCTACATGGACTCAGTGGGTGCTTAGATTTCTTTGTAACAGTTTATACTTCAACATTTCTTATAGCTAAGTATATAGTCCTTTTAAAATTTAATCTATTTCATTTTTAACTTTCTTTTTTAAAATATATTTTATTAATTTATTCATATTACATCTCAATGGTTATCCCATCCCTTGTATCCTCCCATTCCTCCCTCCCTCCCATTTTCCCCTTACTCCCTTCCCCTATGACTATGACTGAGAGGGACCTCCTCCCCTTGTATATACTCATAGGGTATCAAGTCTCTTCTTGGTAGCCTGCTATCCTTCCTCTGAGTGCCACCAGGTCTCTCCATCCACAAGACATGGTCAAATATGGGGAACCTGAGTTCCTGTGTAAGTCAGTCCATTCTCCACAGTTGAGTGGAGAGTGGGAACTGACTTTCATTTGTTTTTTTGTTTTTTTGTTTTTTTTCCTATTATAAACTCTGAATCTCCTTTTATACCATCTGGGACATTGTTTTGTAGCTGTTCTTTGCATGCTTGACATATTCTCCCAATATGTCCCACTATGTTTGACTTTGTTTATGGTTGTTTCCTCTACAGAAGAGGAAATTCGGGGTTTTTTCAGTGTTCCAACTTTTTCCTTTGTGAATCCTGGTTTTTATTTTGTGTGAAAGATCTTTCTTTGCATGGCCCAGACTCCCAGGTGTCCAAATTCTAGGGTTGTAGATACACAGATAAAAGTAGATATTTTTTGTAGTGTGCAAAATATTATGCATACCTTAACATATTATGAATATCTCTATCTAGATATAGATATGTATATATAATATATATATATAATTCTTACAATACTAACCTAACACTGTACATAAAGCACTAATGTGATTGACCTCTCTCTTCCTCCCTCCCTCCTCCCTAGCTTCTCTCTCTCTGCTTGTTCTACGAGACTCAAGCCATACATTTCAGCAAAATATACTAAAACAGCAAAGTTAAATGTTTCTTTAATGTGACTTAATATAATCATGGCAACATAACAAATTGCTAGAGAACATCAAATGACCTCATCAAAAACATTTGAGAATGTGTCAAACTTATCCATGTTAAATTTCAAAATTTACTGTGAAAAGCTCTGTAGCTAACCATCTGTTTATCTAGTTCCTCCTATATATAATCTAATCTCTTTCAAAAAGGATATCTTACATCGCAGAGTAGATGAGTCCAAATATTTAGCTTAATATATCTTCACTGTAATTAATAAAATTAATCTTTTACTGAAAATGACATTTGCATTTGTCTGTTTGATCTGCTATTTTGAAAGCTATTCATAATATTTTGTACACTACAAAAAAAGCATATCTACATTTATTTGTGTTTCAAGCAGCTGGCCTGTGTATGCAATCATTGATTAGAAATGTTTTAAAATGTTTAACATCTCTAAATCATTTTTATTTCAAAGTTAGAGAAGAAATCCAGCACTTTGGACATGCTAATTAAGTACTTTGTTAATCAATCAACTGTCTACCCCAGCCCTATTGCTGCATCTTATCAGGTTTTGAATTATTAATAAGAGGAAGCAAGTTTCTTAAAAATACACTTTAGACGTGCCAAGTGTTAAGCATGTGCAATTCCAGTTTGTACAATAAGTTTTCCTGGAAATGTATTTAACCTAAATGACATTTCCGGATCAAAGCCTCAATCGGCCACTTTATAGGACTGTATGCTGAGGAAACCATTGCCTAAAGAGGGTGAAAGTCCTTGAGATTATGGGGCTGCATTACCTGCCAACGTTTGTTAGGAGGTTGCATCTGAAGAATCACCTTTGCCCCTACTCTTTTTTTTTCCACCAGAGTGGGCAGGTACCATCCTTCAAAACAAGGGGTGGGGGAACTGCTTCTATGGACTGTTCTCGCACTTTGCAACATAGTGATAAATCATAAGAATAGTAATTGAATAGCTAAGTGCTTGCTGATGTGTTCATTCTTGACAGTACATAAACTTAGGGCATCCTTCACATAAAAATTAGTTGTCTGATTTAAAAGTTAACCTGTGCTTTAACTTGTATGAACAAATTTTGTATTAGATAAATTAAATAATACTTTATTATAAATCCCCAGCCGAACTACATCAGAATGCTTAAAATTGATGTATATATAAAACCAGAACACAAACTTCTCTTTACAAATAATTTGCTTTGGGAGCTGTGCCTGACAATGTTTAATGTCCAAAGTAGTCAAGATAGTGCTTTTTAATCATAACCAAGCTATCACTAAAGTTATTTTTAAGACGGAAAATAAAGTGTGTCTCTGATAGCTAGATATTTTGGTTTTTAACACTCAACTATCGTACACCATGATATTCTCTTTATTGTCAGGAGATGGCGCTGTGGGTTTTAAATAACAGAGCTAACAACCCCAAAGCCCAGCTAAACAGTTTCCTTATTTCTGGTCAAACCCTGAAAGTATCCACCATTTATGTTCGAATTACTTTAAACATTTCCTCTAATGTTTTCCAACATTAGGAAGATAAGATTTCAAGGGAGAGACTCCTGTAACAGGACAAAGAAGTTTATTGTTACCAGTCCCTAGAGGAAACATCCGCATTTTATGTCTAAAGAGAGGTGACAGTGAATTCTCCAGGGACTGTTTCCACTAGTTTCCCGTTCGTTTCCGCCTCTTAGCTTAGATCGTCCTCTGGTTTTTAGCGGTGATAACCAGGCAGCATTTTACTCTCTTGTCGCGCAGAGTACCTGACCTTGAACGTCACCAGAAATGGGGACCTCCGCATAAGGGGCTTGGGTCGGTTTGTATATATTCTGGGAAGGCTGGTTTTGGAGGCTGGAGGCTTCTGTCCGATATTTATTCAAACTTAAAGAACTCTCCAAAGACTACCGAGGAACGACCTCCTTTGTCTAGAATAAATTAACAGGAAGAACTCCGCGCGTGAAGTTTGTAGCAAACCCCAACTCTTCCAAAGTCCGAAAATCCTGGGGATAGGGAAGCAGGTATGTGTAATGCAAAAGTTGAGAGCCTTCCAGCGCTGCCAGGACTGTGCTGTCCTGGTCCCTGCTTTCCTCCCCGCGGCTTCTCTTCAATAACGATAGTACAGTAGCATTCGCAGACCAGGCTCTCCAAGAGCTTTGGAAGAGGCAGAGAAAATGTTGATGGCAAAAGGATGCTAAGAAACTTTACCCCAGGGTACTAGGTGAACTTGACTCTGTGCCACTGAGATCTCAGAAGGACCAGGGGGAAGCGCAGGCATTCTGCCGACCCAGGGGTCACCAAACACGGCAGGGTAGAGGAAGCAAATGCAGCTTCAAGGTCAAGGTGTCTCTTCTTGGGACTGCAGAACCTGCCAAACCTTGGCCTAAAAGGATTGGGGGCACAGGCTTAGTAGCATTGGACTTGTCAGCACGGGGGCACTTTGTCAGAAAGCCTCCTTGGGGACTTCTTCTTGGGACTTCAGAGTCCTCGGGGGGGGGGGGGGGGGGGCCGCCCCCCCCCTCCCCCCAGTCTGTCCGTGAAACTGTTCCCACAGCTCTATCAGAATTCACTTTAACCCTTCCCCGCCCCAGCGGCTCCAAGTTAAAGTTTATTTTTCTCCTCTTCAACTTTGTTTTTATTTTTCAAAGTGTTCTGAAATAGATACATTGAGGCATCCAGACAGCTAGAGCCAGACTTCTCCTGGCTGCTTAATTTAGATAAGCCAAAGTTATCAGAGATGCAGATATGTGGTCAGCCAAATTCCTAGCGCCCCACCTTAAAGGTGGAGTGAGTTCTGTTTGATTCTTCTTCTGGAGCTATTGCCAAATCCAAACAAACATTAGCCTGATCTCTAAGAAATAGAAGCTCGATTTACACATTACTTGGGTCTGCAACTCCTCCCTCTAATTCCAATGCGGTGATGTTTGCTGAATATTTTAGCCTCTTTTTGCGGCTTTCGGAGTTTCTTCCAAAAATAATAAAAACGTGTTCATCTTTATGAAAACGCTCTGATGTGTATAGATATGGCATCCACCACTCAGCCGAAAACGCACCCTTTCGGATGTGTTGGCCTAAGAGCTTCGCTGAGCCAACCAGCCCAAACCCAGCGCAGCCGGGAACTGTTTTCCAAGTGGCTCTAGTTGTCCCTCTCTCTAAAGAACCTGTCCCGTCCCTTGGTTCTCCGGTCTTCCGAACTCCTTCGAATAAACTGTACAAAACAGAGGGGAAGTTTTCTACAGCTGCTTCAGGATGCGGGATTATGCCTGGGTTGGACGGAACCCTCCAACACTCCAGCCCTTCAGCCCTCCAACACTCCAGCCCTGCAACCTCACTATCCTTAGATAAAAGCTCTGGTTTGGACTTTCTCTTCAATTTTACAGCTTGCGGGTTGCTTTAGCAGCCGGGGCCTTTCCTCTAACAACTCCTGCAAAGTCAAAGTTTAAGATTTCTAGAGTTCCCGCTGCCAGAGGACCTTGAGAGTGCTGCTGACGTCACTCTCTGCTGGACCGGAAACCCAGAGGCCTGACTGATTCCACCCAAAGTCAAAGGAAGTTGATGCAATGACTCGGGTTGGTGATGATTAAACCCTGTAACGAGACGTCGGGCAGATGTGTTTTCATTGCCCTGTAAGATAAATGCAGTGTTAAGTGCCTGACAACTTCCCAGAAGCAATCAGCAAAAGTTTACGAGTGCATAAACCTGGAAGACCATTCCCCGACGGTGGTTATAAGGCCCGCGTTTAAAGCTCCCATAAATTCTCTGGCCGTTTCCCCAGCACAACTTTCCAGCTACTATTAAACAGCCACCTCCTTCAGGGAGCCTGGAGGATTTTCTCCAGTCTCTGAATAGGTGTGCAGCTACTTCCTAGGGAAATAAAGTCGAGCAAAACTTTATTGTAGAGCTTTGGGTTGTTTGGGGGGAAGGGTGCTGAAGAGATGGGACTAGGGAAATCGGGAACCTCATCACACGAACCAGGATTTGGTGGCTTTTATAAACCCAGTTCCATCTTTACCACTGTCTTCGTGTTTTGCTATTGTTGTTGTTATTATTTGTTTGTTTGTTTGTTTGTTTTTCCACCCTAACAGTTCTGGATGCCACCCCAGAAGACATCAGACATCGGGCAGTCAAGATAGACCTCCTATCAAGCTCCTATGCCCTTTAAATACCTTCTTACGAACCCGAAGGGATCCATGCATCCTGAGGAAGGTTCGAGAGAACAAGAAAAACACGCTGGAGAACGAAGTTAGACTTTAAGGAACACTTTTAGCCGCTCTGCTCCGAATCAGCATGGCGCTAGCCTCCATCCTTTTGTTAGTAGCCTGACAAGAGCCTATCATCAGCTAAAGTTCATAGAGATTCTTCTTCCCTTATGATCCCTCTGAAAACAGAGCTGGTAATTGACAAACAATAACATTGGCGCGTCTTTAGCTTCCTAAAGGGACATGTTAACATCTGCTGCTAGGAATAGAGAAGAGAAAGAGTGAACAGTTTAGCAGAAAGCCACGAGAGAGGCACCGCCCTGCACCAAAACAGCTTTGGTGCACAGCTATACACGTGTGGCGGGCCTTCTGCTAACGGCCAGAATTTCAGGCAGTAGAGCTTCCTGGCGGTCTGCCGCGTGGTTCTCGGTGTTTGGGTTCCTACGCAGCTGAAGGAGCGCTAGGGACAGAGGACCTGGCAGCGGGGGTTTCTCTCCCTCAGCAGTTGCAACTCAGGCAACCACTCTGCAAAGGTAGACCTAAGCTTCTCTCCAATTCTTTCCAGGTGACAATGCAGACATCCGGGTGTCGCCCCCCCAGGCTTCCCTTCCTGTGTGAAATAAGATGCCCAACTGTTTTGATATTGCCATTCAAACACAGGTTCTGCCGGTGAACCTCATTTGTGAATCTATTACAGAGATTAATAGATTATTTCTCCCTTTTCAACTAATTCTCAGTGGGGAAATTTAACCATATGGTAAGGAGAGAATTAGAATTTCATCACATTAGAGCAAAATATAATGAAAAGCGTCCAACACCTGGGGCCAACTCTGAAAGCCACATTAAAAGGTTTTTAATAAAACCAGGAGAAACTCCAAACTGCACAGCCTTCGGTAATTCTGCCACATAAGGGAGACTTATTGGAGATGTTGGGGGATATTGTTTTTACTTATAAGGATGAAAACTAGACACTAAATACCATGTGCTTCCAGAGACTGAACTCAGAAGCCGTAGGACCGCGTGTACTATCTCCATGAGGGAAGCACTTGTTTTCATAATTCTGCCTTAAACTAACCCTCCAGGAAGAGCCCAGATGGATCCAGATGTCCCCAAACGGCTTAGGAGCAGAGGCGGTTGCATTTGCGGCTAAATAATTATGCACGAATGCCCCCACTTGGTGTATGAGAGGATTTGACTGACTCTCCAAGTTCACTCTTGCGAAGCAACTGGATTTAAATCTTGAGGAAAGTTTGAAACTAGTTTTTCTTTTCCCTTCTGTCCACGAAGCAGCGCGTTCCGTCATCACAACCTTAGCAGCGTGGAGGGCTCTGCAAAAGCCTCCCGCATCGCACCCCCTAAGGATTTTAAATCAAACTGGCTGTGTAAGCAACTTGAGCGTTACTTTGGTGCTTTAAATTTTATTTTGTGTTTTTCTCATCTGTATAAGAAATGGGCAGTGGAAGAGTGTGTGTGTGGGGGGGGAAGTCGACATGGGAAGGAAATCTGGGTTCGCTCTCGCTCTCGTTTTGCTGACCTACTAGCTGAAAATCTGGGGTAAATTCGAGGTATGCCAGCAGGGACCTCCCCTCCCCCTCCCCCAGCTCCCACCTCCCAATGCAGACTTGTTATGAACAGGGTGGAATGTAATTCTCTCCTGTGAGGTAACTACGTAAGCTGAAACAGTAGTGGCAGTACACGGTAGTGGGGGTGGGTGGGTGCGCAGTGGGGGTGGGTGGGGGATGTCTGCTTTCCACCGGACTCCCAGCCTTTACTGCCGATCCACAATTTGCTGAGGAGCAAAGAACATCCTCGGCTCTAAGTAGGGCTTTTAGTGTGCTCATTGATGAGTGAAAGTCGCCACACATGTCAAGCTAAAGGCAGTTGTTGGGTTACTAACAGGACCCAGCGCCTTGCAAACATATGCGCTAAGCTGTGTATACAGATGGCAGGCAGAATAATGGAGCAGGCGCCTTTTATAAAGCTCTGGCTGCTCCCTGTCTTCAGACCTGGGAAATGAAACTATTCAGACTCATGGCCAGATAGCGCCTGCGATTGTTTGTTACCGTTTTAATCCTATTAATTAAAACGTTAACCTGATTGGGTAGAAAGCGCTGTCCCAACAGGCGAGTCTTCTTCATAATAACCTACTCAGAGATAATGATGTAAAAGACTCCCCCGTCTGTGGCGGCGGCTGGTTGATGGGTCCGGAAATCTCTTGAAGGTGAATCCAAGCAAGATAAACGGTGCAGAGAGGAGGCGCGGGGCTGGACTCAGAGCGGCGGCGGCTCCACTCCCTCCGCGACCACCCTCCCATCATGAGGGGCCGCGGCCCATGGTGAGCCCTAGCAGCCAGCACCGTCGGCTGGAGACGAAGAAAAAGAAGAAGAGGAGGCGGCGAGCGCGGGGGAAGGCGAAAAAGAAAAAGAAAGAAGGGGACAGGGCCGCGGGCAGCGCGGGGACCGACGCGCGCGGGAGCTCCGGAGCCCGACTGGCGTGCGTCTGTGCGGCCGCCTGACTCCCGGGGTGCGCGGCGGGCCGGGGCGATGGAGCGCGGGCTGCACCTCGGCGCAGCGGCGGCAGCGAGCGATGAAGACCTCTTCCTGCACAAGAGTCTGGGCGCCTCGACCGCCAAGCGCCTGGAGGCGGCTTTCCGCTCCACGCCCCCAGGCATGGACCTGTCCTTGGCGCCTCCGACTCGAGAACGCCCGGCGTCCTCTTCGTCGCCCCTCGGCTGCTTCGAGCCAGCTGACCCCGAAGGGGCCGGGCTGCTGCTGCCGCCGCCTGGAGGAGGTAGTGGCGCGGGCGGAGGCGGCGGGGTGAGTGTCCCCGGGCTGCTAGTGGGCTCAGCGGGCGTCGGGGGCGACCCGAACCTAACCAGCTTGCCGGCCGGGGCTGCCCTGTGCCTCAAGTACGGCGAGGGCGCGGGCCGCAGCTCGGTGGCGGAGAGCAGCGGCGGTGAGCAGAGCCCCGACGACGACAGCGACGGCCGCTGTGAGCTGGTGCTCCGAGCCGGGGGCGCCGACCCACGGGCATCCCCGGGAGCGGGGGGTGGCGGTGCCAAGGTGGTCGAGGGCTGTTCCAACGCCCACCTGCACGGAGGCTCCGGCCTCCCCCCCGGGGGTTCTACGGGAGGCTGCGGCCCTGGAAACGGGGGCAGTGGTGGAGGTGGCGGCGGCGGCGGCGGCGGCAGCAGCAGCAGCAGCAGCAGCAAGAAATCCAAAGAGCAGAAGGCGCTGCGCCTCAACATCAACGCCCGGGAGCGCCGGAGGATGCACGACCTGAACGACGCTCTGGACGAGCTGCGCGCGGTCATCCCTTATGCGCACAGCCCCTCGGTGAGGAAGCTCTCCAAGATTGCCACGCTGCTCCTCGCCAAGAACTACATCCTCATGCAGGCTCAGGCCCTGGAGGAGATGAGGCGCCTAGTCGCCTACCTCAACCAAGGCCAGGCCATCTCGGCCGCCTCTCTGCCCAGTTCTGCGGCCGCTGCAGCGGCGGCCGCTGCCCTGCACCCCGCGCTTGGCGCCTACGAACAGGCAGCCGGCTACCCATTCAGCGCTGGCCTGCCGCCGGCCGCCTCCTGCCCGGAGAAGTGCGCTCTGTTCAACAGCGTCTCGTCCAGCCTCTGCAAACAGTGCACGGAGAAGCCTTAAACACTCCCTCCCTCCCACGAAAATCTCTAGACCGACCCCAAAGCTAAAGGAAAGCAGACGCTGCTCTCCTCACCCCCTTTATTTGGTCCTATTCCTAGCTGCCAAACACTTGCAGGACAAACAAAGCAGTGGCTGGAACTGAGAAGTTTGTCATGAGACAAACCGGACTTTCAGCCTAGGCAGGCCCGGAATCTCGGTTTTTGGGGTGGGGAGGGAGGGAGGGAAGAGGGAGGTTGAGTTCGGATGGAGTGTGGTTGCCTCCCCCCACCCTTCCACCGCGACTCCCCCAGAAAAGTGGCAACTTTGGTGGCAGCCTAGACCTGGAGAAAGCAGTCTCCTTTGAAGGTGAAAAAGAAGCTAAAATGTAGTGCTTGATTATTAGACGTGAGAAGTCCTGAATGGCAAAAATACTAATCCTACTAATAGCTGGGGATTTATCAAGTGCTGTTGGGGAGATGAGTCCGAGTCTGAGAGGCTTGGGGACGGAATATTCCTTCAGACAAATCAGAAAGGGCACTCGAAAATAAATTTTGGTTCTGAGCCAGGAGAAAAACTTGAAATGCAGACTTATTTAAGTGGGGTGGAAAGCAAAGAGAGAGAGAGAGAGAGACGAGTTGCTATGAAAGACTTGTATTTTTTATTTGTCTCTGAACTTAAAATCCCGTGAAAATGCTCAAAGTTATGGCGAGAGTGATATACAAAGCAGGCTGTGACTGAAAGAATCGCATTTAAAGTATTTATGTGCACCTTGTTACTTTCTACTCTGCAATGATGTATTAGCAATTCATTGGTATTTATTTGTTATTCTTCAATGATCCACATCAACAGTATTTATTATGTGTTAAAGTCTTGGGTCTTATGTGCAGATTTTTTAATGCTTCTAAAATTCTGTTTTATATATTAAAATACACTGTGTGCCAAGTGTTTAAAGGTTTATTTGCCAATAAGTATGAAGAGAAATGTTGATGTATCTGAGCTGCTTAGGTTTGGAAAGGTCACCTGGATATTTTCAGTTGCATCGCCCCTGTATTTAAATTGAGCTTTAATAAATTGCTTCAGTCCAAAAATTACAGGAAAGGTGTATTCTTAATTGATGAATGAATTGATCTCTTTTTCAAAAGGGGACCTATTTGCATTCCAAAAGGGAGAAACATCACAGCAATAGATCTTATGAGTAAGAACATGCTAGGCAAATATATTTTCCAGGTTGTGCTGTGTATTTTAAAGGGTCTTATTTAATTGTTTTTAATATAGATGTACATATATAAGTTATTCTAACTGTGATGACTTATTAAGTTAAAAGACTGGTTCGTGTGAATTTTTTGTTATTTTTCTAAAAGCAAAAGAGTAAAATTTAAAATAAATGAAATATAGCTAAGGAAGAGCAAGAAGCTATTTACCCAAAGTGAGCTTTCAGTTTTAGTTTGCATGGCTATCTGCCTGCCTTTCCTCTATGAAAATCCAGAAAACCTCTTTTTAAAATGGAGTCTTGCTATTTTCCACTCCTTACAGATAATACAAATTCAGTTTGTTGGGTTGGATGGTAATTTCAGAGCTGTGATGGATCTATTGGTGGGTTTGGATGTGTAAGAAATATATATATATATATATATATATATATATATATATTCGATCAGAGACTATGACAGTTATGTACGACCATTTGTATGTCTATCTATGTCAGAAAGAATCTTTATTAAAATATTTTGATCAAACATTTTATTATGCTGTGCTTTGTAGAAGGAGCAGCCATTCTCTTCTGTGTTATTCTTGCCTGAAAAGTAACAAAAAAAAAGAAAAAAGAAAAGGAAAGGAGTTTCATAAAAAGCAGAGCGAAAGTTCCTGGCAGTGCTGTACAATTATGAGCAGCCTTATGTCACATGCTTACTTAAAGAGCAGGAGCTGGGGGTGGCCATGGGAGCAGAGATGAAAGAAGTCAATGGTGGGACCCAGAGCCAGTCCAGAGTCCTTGATACTTGCATCAACTTACAAACCAGGGTCTGCCCATAAAATCTTTCCCACATGTACAGAATCTCTGCCATGCCAAGGCCCACCAAAGTATGCAGTAGATTTTCTTAGAGACTTTTAAAATCAAAAAAGTTCTGCCTCCAAATGCTTGAAGACAGAGGGGAAAGATGGGTTTGGATTCTCTGAGCACCAGTTTTGTTATGGCCTCACTCACTTTTCTGTGACAAAAGAGTCAACTTGGTTGAATCGTGTAAGGGAAAGTAATTCCTATAGAGACTCTGAGTTTATTATGTTGCTTGTTGGTGAGATCTTTGGTGTTTGAGTTGTGTACCTACTAAGGTGTAATCTATTTGTTTATATTTGGACCTTTGCTCTTGAAATTAGAGCAATTAGAACAAATCAGAAGGTATAATTTGTACTGTAGCAGGCAT
This sequence comes from Acomys percivali, assembly GCA_907169655.1. Taxonomy (NCBI): domain Eukaryota; kingdom Metazoa; phylum Chordata; class Mammalia; order Rodentia; family Muridae; genus Acomys; species Acomys percivali. The sequence continues at coordinate 79,924,172 of OU015756.1, forward strand.
CACAGAGATGGCAGTGCTGATGTGGAGGTTTGAAGGGGCAGAGTTTCCACTGGGGCCTACTTACCTAAATGCGTTTGGGGGGTGGTCTGTGTAGGCTGAGCTCATAAAGATATCCCTAAATGCCATCAAACTTAGCGGGGGTGGGGGGTGGGAGTGGTAAGGATGTTTTCTGCTCTGCTTGCCATCAAAGAAGATTAATCAGAACCTGCAACTTTTCAGACAACATAAGAGCATAAGGCCTTGAAACTCAAGGCCTCCCAGTCAGGGAGGGGTGGTAGACAGGAGGAAAGGACCAGGGTAGCCCC
>OU015756.1:79932957-79950260 GCA_907169655.1 Acomys percivali
AGAAGAAGAAGAAGAAGAAGAAGAAGAAGAAGAAGAAGAAGAAGAAGGAGAAGAAGAAGAGAGGGAACACAAAGTTGGGGAGGAAGGGGAGGGAGATGCACCTGAGAAAGAGATGAACGGGATCAAAACACACTGTACAACATTCTCAAAGAACTAATAACATTTTACAAAAAGTGTATGTTTTAGTTTTGTTTAAGTGCACATGAGCGTGTCTACATGTGTGAATGTCACATGTGTGTGGGTGTTCATGGAGGCCATAAGAGGGTGGGTGTTGGATCCCCTAGAGCTGAAGTTAAAAGCTGCCTACTATGGGTGCTAAGCAACAAACCCAGCTCCCTGGGAGAGCATTAAGTTGCTGAAGGATCTCTGTCAAACTTTGCAATTGTGTTTTCAAAATAAGCTCACATGTCCCATGACTTTTGTCTTATGAGAAACAGGGTCTCACTTATGTAGTCAAATAACTTGGGATATTCCTACCTCATCCTCCCCAAAGTTGTGGTTGCAGGTATGTTCCTTGCTTCTAGTTGTTTCTTATAGCATTCCTCCAACCATTTTATTTGTTTGAAAGTTTTATATAAACCTTTAGCTACATCTTAAGCAATGTTAGCATACAATAACTTCTTTTTTTTTATTTATTAATTTATTCTTGTTACATCTCTATGGTTATCTCATCCCTTGTATCCTCCCATTCTCCCCTCCCTCCCATTTTCCCCTTATTCCCCTCCCCTATGACTGTTCCTGAGAGGGATTACCTCCCTCTGTATATGCTCATAGGGTATCAAGTCTCTTCTCAGTGACCTGCTGTCCTTCCTCTGAGTGCCACTAGGTCTCCCCGCCAGGGGACATAGTCAAATGTGAGGCACCAGAGTACATGAGAAAGTCAAATCCCTCTCTCCACTCAAGTGTGGAGACTGTCCTGTCCATGGGCTATGGACAATAACTTCTTGTGCTTTTCTCTGCTGCAACATCAGGAAAGTATACTGCTTGTTGAATTTTAAGGATCTCCATTCAGACATAAAGGCAAATCACACATCCTAATACAAACTGAATAGAAAACCAAACTGTGTTTTGTGGTAGGCAAGAGAAAAAGTCTAAGGCTCAACACGGCATAAGCATGCATGTGTGTACATGTGCATATGTGTACACATGTGTATGTGTTAAATAGATGAACCCTGAACAAAGTCAGTAATTTTCAAAGTCAAATATCTTTAACTTGAAAACATTATTTTAAAAATACTTGGTGGGTGAACTAGAACCACAGCTCTACAAAGTAGGATTAGACATATTTGAATGCCTTAATTTGTTTCTGGTTCAAACAAACAAACAAAATCCAATCAAATGTGGATCTCTTCTCCATTCCTGATCATAGGTTGTAAGTACCCCTTGGATCCAAGCCCCTAGTAGGCACAGGCAGGCATACCTTCATGAGTTCAAGGCTAGCCTTGTCCATATATTGAATTCCAGGCCAGTTGGAGCTACATAGTAAGGCCCTGTCTTAGAAACAAACAAGTAAGAAAAAAAAAACATGTAACAAAACAACAACAAACATCCCAAACAAAACAAAACATCCTTAATCAGAGGGTTTAATTTAAGGCTGGAAATCACAGTTGTGGAGCAGTGTACCATGCTCCCTCTCAACTATTCCAATTGACCACTCCCAGCAATCTGAACTGGACAAAAACGCAAACAGTAAGACAAAGTAAAAGACAAGTTATACTTGGAGGAATGAGCATTAAACCTGAGACAGAGACATTTTCCAGAGGTAAAATTCCACGGAACACTGGCCCAATCGTGCAGCCATCAGAAGAGCTGAGGGAAAGGGGAGCTATGGCATCACACGTATGAAACAAGAGTGGCTTGCAGATGCCAGGTGCAGAATAGAAACAGTGCTTAACATGGTTAAAGGGGTGTAAAGGTTTAGTGAACATACACTGAAGTAACAAGATATTACAAAATACGGCCAGGTAGAAAAAGGGAACAATGAAAGCAATCGCTAAACTTAGAAATTCCATGAGGTAGAAAATTTAAAGACTGACATGTTGGAGGAGACTCAAAACCAGCCACAGAGACCCTCAGAAGGAAGAGTGGGTCTGTGCGTGGGACACAGTACACTGGCTTTATTTTGGGGGAGGATGAAGGGTGTCGTGGAATTGTACAGAGGAGGTAAGGGCAACCTGAGACAGCATTCGAATAAAGACAATGTGGTATAGACACATGATGAAATGTTGCTTTGTCTTAAAAAATAAATCTTGTCATTTGTAACAGCATGGACTTAGAGAATGTTTTGTGAAGTTGAACTTAGCATAAATAGTCTTAACAGTGCACACTCTACCTTGTGTATTAGCTTTCATCTTTACCTTGGTACAACCTAGAGTGTCTAGGAAGAGGGAACCTCAACTGAAAAACTGCCTTCATCAGATGCCTGTGGCTGTGGCTGTGAGAGACTGCCTTAACTGATGATAAATGTGGCAAGGTCCACCTCCTGTGGGCAGTGCTACTTCCTGGTCTCGTGGACCTGGGCTGTAGAAGAAAGTGAGTTGAGCATGAGCCAGTGGGCACGTCAGTCAGTATGCAGCATCTCTCTATGGTTTTTGTGTGAGGTTCTTGCCTAGAATTCTGGTCCTAATCTCCCTCAGTGGTGCATCATGATTTGGAAGTATTACCCTCAATAAATTCTTTTGTTCCTAAGTTCTTGCTGGTCACAGTATTCTTGTCATAGCAACAGGAAAGCAAACTAGAATGTATATGAAATATGAAATAATTGAACTTATCAAAGTACAGAGTGATTATAGAGGCTGGGGAAAATGTAGGAGAAACGACCAAAAAGTACAAAATCTCAGCCAGGATGACTATGGTCTTTTTTTAAAAATAAATATTTTATTAATTTATTCATATTTCATCTAAATTGTTATCCCATCCCTTGTATCCTCCCATTCCTCCCTCACTCCTGCTTTCCCCCTACTCCCCTCCCCTATGCCTGTGACTGAGGGGGACCTCCTCCCCTGTATGTGCTCATAGGGTTACTATGGTCTTTTTTGAAGGCAGTGTGGGAAGGGTTTTATTATAGTGCTTTGTGAAAATAGTTAATAATAGAGCACTGTATGGTTAAAAGTTGCTAAGAGAAGGTATCTCAAATGTTGTGAGTTAATTCGATAATTTATTTTGGTTTAATCATTCCACATCCTCTTTATAAGTCATAACCTCACTTTGTATTCTGTGAATTTATATAATTTTAAATGGTTATTTTGCATTGTTGATAATTTATTTTATTTTTATTTTATGTGCACTAGTGTTTTGACTTATGAGGGTGTCAGATCCTCTGGAACAGGAGTTACAGACATTTGTGAGCCACCATGTAGCTGCTGGGAATTGATCCCTGGTTCTCTAGAAGAGCAGTCAGTGCTCTTAACCATTGACCCATCTCTCCAGGCATCATTATGCAATTTTTAAAAAAGAGAATGAGACAAGCAAAACCAGAGTTTATTCCAGTAACCATTCATGGAAGCAGTATCCGAAGAGCTGATGCTCTAGACAGGAGAAAAGATGTGCTACCTTGGTGTGTTTACCTTGTGTGATAAGCACTTTAGAGTGCTACTTTAAATCAATTTCCTTTATAACAGCAATAGAAAACTTCCAAAGCATTTGAATTTTTAATTAATGAAGCACAAATTAATCTGGCTTAATTATTTACCCTGTGAGATTGCATTTTGTATTATCATTTATGTCAAACGTAATCACTGGGAAATTTGATAGTAGAAATCTTTTAATCATTGATGCAGGTTGTATTGTGTCATATAAAATAATTTTATAGTAAAATTTGATCGTTTAAAATAATACAACTAACCTTCAAGTCCAAAAAGTTGTGAATAAATAATGCTACCTTATTTCTTAGTTTATATAAATGAAAACATTTAGTAAGGGGTTCATTGTAGCATTAGATAACACAGTTTCTACTAGAGACCAATCAATGCTATAATGATTTCAGCATTTCCCTCCATAATAAACCTAATACTAATGTCTAGAGCAACTATTGAATATATAATAGGCTTTGTGTTTTCTTATGCATTAAATTTTAACATTATCTAACTTGAACATGAGAAGTCTTACATAACAAGTTTTGTCTGATTGAGCTGTAGAATACAAAGTTATAAAGAACATTTATGGATGATGAGATATGGAAGGGAAGTTGGAAAATTTAATCTATTGCAAAACTCATTTAATACAAAGGTGCCCTGGTGATGTAGACATTATTGATGTTATACATGAAGGGAATATTTTCAAACAGTGTAACTCATGGGATTTAATTTCCCTCTTCTCTGGAAATTTGGAAACTGTGAGATTGTCTGTTGATGGCACACATTCTGGCAGTACAAAAAAATCATATTAGTGGATTTCAGTAACTTAAAAAAATTCACCCTGAGCCAAATTTATTCCCAGAAAAGCATATGCACTTAAATTAACTTTATCTGAAATTCTTGCCATGGCATTTTTTTATGCCACCACCTTGTTTTATTTTATGATAGATTTTGTGACCAAAAACAAAGTGGATTGATCTCAAATCAAATATACATTTCCTGTTTTCAAACAAACAAACATAGCAGTCGAATTTGTAAGACTCCAACAACCCACAGAGGTCAGCACAGGCAGCCCCACTGTGCTAAGCCTCTCTGCCAGCCTTTCAGCTGCTCCAAGATTTTGCCTTGTACCTAAATGAGACGTCAGACTCGGGGTGCTGAATACCGAACAGCAAGCGGTTGTAGTTTAGTCCTATCGGCTTCTTGTCAATTATTTCTAAATCAAAGTAAGTTAAAAATATGACCAATAGTAGCTTCATTTCATTAACTGCAAAGTATCGGCCTGGACATTTGCTGGTTCCAAATCCAAATGGTATGACGTAATAATTCAGCTTTTTCCCTCCTTTGAAAAAGGTTGTTTTCTTCTTACCATCCTCCAGGAAGCGATCAAACCTAAACTCCTATAAAGAATAACAGACATTGTTAAAATTAAAACTTTACATGAACTAGTTTGAGGTACGTCCACTTGGTTGCTTTTTGTCTGAAGACATAGACAAGGAAGTAAAACCTGAACACATGAAAATCATGCTCAAACTTTCAAAAAATTCAAATGTTACAAGGAACACCTACATCCAAATCCCTACACCACTTCTCTTCTCAGGTCACGTTCCTTTTGTCTTTTCTTACTTAGTATTCAGTGCTGTCACTAAATCCTGAAGGCTGGGTAATTAATTTAGAAAAGAGGTTTCTTTCTGTTCATGCTTCTGGAGTCCAAAATGTTTAAGGAACTGGTGTTGACGGGGCCTTGTGCTGTTGTTCCTCACAACGGAAAACCACAAAGCAAGTGGATGCATTTGGAAGAGGGAAAGTCAGAGAGGTAGTCTTCAGTTATAATGATCTACCTTCCTGGTACCCAGTATAGTTTCACGAAAGTGATAACTACCATTACAAGGGTCTTACTCATAACTCAACTTCTGTTAATGTCTCACCTCCCAACACCACCAAAATCACATTCAGATGTCAGGATGAGTTTTGGAGAAGACACATAATGCTCAAATCACAGTGACTGCACTGAGTTTTCCAAGGACAGAGGATACATCTGTGTCCATTTCTGTGCTCTATGGTGGGTCTACATACCCTCGATAAGCCAATTATTGATAGGAGGCGTCTCCTATACTGCTGTCATTGCTGCTATGAAGTAATGAATTTTAACAGCCACAGCTTGCTAGTCATTTATCCTCCTAAAAAGCTATTGGTGGATGAGTACTTGATTTAGGATTATTGTTTATGTTTAGATTAAAGAAACAGAAAATAATAAGAGTCAAACAAAGCTCCAGAAAAAAAATCTAAGTGTACAACAGATTTTGCTTTTTTCTGTTAATGTGAATTTTTCTTATGACATTTCTATTAAAATATGCTCTGTTTTGGTTAATTCTAGGTATCAGACATTCCTGGCATATTTTCATAAATAAGTTATCAATCTTGATACAGAAAATTAGTGAACTTATTTATTAGGGTAGTTGACTTACAGTCTGAATTCTGCCAAGCTGCCAAAAGAGTCCAGTTCAATTCTCACTTGAATGTTAACGGATATTGAGTGACCTTATTTTAGTCCATTGCGAATTAAACTTTCAATCAAATTAATGCTTATGGTTTGAATTAGAATGACCAATTATTTCAGAAATTTACAGCTCATTATGTCTACTCAACCACCACTTTGATATAAACTACATAAAGTCAAACTTAAAAAAGTAGGTCAGATCCAACACATTTCTGATTGTGGTGAAGCCTTATAATGTAACTAAATTATGAACACATCACAAATGTTCAGACTTTATTAACGGCAAGTTTAGTAAGGGAGGAAATATCACTTCCTTTTATCAGTATTTGGTTTATCTTAGTTTGTCCAGAATACTTAATTTGTTAAGTATTTGAGCTTTGAAAAAAAAAATTTCACAGTCCCTACTTCTTCCCATTTTGTGAGTCAGTACAGTGATGTTTGCAAAAATTATTTAGCATTTGATAGTTGATTTATTTCCTAACAAATGATACTTTAAACATATTAGGATAGATGTGTATTTTAACACTAGTATGGGATGTATCCAAACAGATCTAAACAATGCAGAACTGAAAATATCTGCTCATCTCTGCAATAAGCATTATGATTTTCTCTGGACACACAGTGTTTCTAGCAGTAAGTGCAACCCTCTCCTGTGGACATCTTCCATCCCTGGGGCCCTTGCCTGCCTTCCAGAACTAAGCACTAATGCACTCTTCCTCCTATTGACCAATTTAAGCAGATTAGTGCTCTTCCCTACGGCTTTCTGCTAAGGCCAAATAGCTTCAGTAAATTTTGACATGAAACATAACCCTAGGAAAATGTTTCTCTCTAGTTCTGGTGTTTGTCCCAGAAAAAATAAAAATAAAAGAGAAAACTTAACATAAGTGTGACTTCATAGTATCCATATAATCTCAAACTACTGTGGCTGCCCAGGCCTCAATGGCTACCCTATGAGAGGCTAGGGCAGCTCCCTCAAACTTCTAGTCAATCCCTAATGTTATTCTCATTTTCTTTCATTCTTTCTTAGTTTCCTTAGAACTAATACCTCACAAACTTCTATTTTATGTTTTTGTTTGTTTGGTTGGTTGGTTGGTTTTTCGAGACAGGGTGTCTCTGTGTAGCCCTGGCTGTCCTGGACTCACTTAGTAGACCAGGCTGGCCTCGAACTCACAGAGATCCGCCTGCCTCTGCCTCCCTAGTGCTGGGATTAAAGGCGTTCACCACCACGCCTGGCTTACGTGTTTTACTTAGGAAAACTAAAAGGAAAACTATCAGTAGCATTTGTTCAGTGACTGCCAACATGGGAACATAATACATTTAACACTGAATTATATTTGAAAAGTTTTGAATAAAACCCTCCGTTTGTTCCACAGCGTACACAGGGAGAACCTGAGTAGGTGCATGCTAGAGAGGCCTATGGACTCCCTTGTGGAGTTAGCTCGCCTTAACCCGCTAACAGGAAGCAGGATCTCACCTGAGCTTACTTGGGATAGCTCAGGAATGTAAAGCAAGCTCCACTTAAACTCAGTATTGATCACAATCATTTAAATCCTCCAAGAAACCTGGGGGTGTGAGAAACAGGCGCGAAAGGAACCAGACCCGCCTACTGCTCACAAGGTGCTCTACTGGAATTTCCTGGAGGTGGTCACAGTCACTGAACTGCATGAAAACATAGGACTGACTAAGGGCCAGGGATTTGAAGCAATCTTCCCCAGTGTCACAGAGGAACAAAAGAAAAAAAAAATCTGTGGGTATCTCAAGAAGTCCTTTGGAACGAAAGCGGAACAGAAAGCAGTGGCTTGTGAGCAGTCTTCCCCTGGAATGCGTCATGCCAAGGTGACCAAGTCAGATTGAACCTGGAAGGGGCTCACAGGTATCAGAGAGTGAGTGCCCTGGGAATTCACTGCTCTTAGTTTACCTCTGCGTTTTCATAGCCTCCAATTCAACGATACTCCCTTAGAAGGGTTCTACATATGCTTGCTGGACTGATGAGCAAAGACTAGCAATGTCTACTTTTGAAGCAATGTTCATGTTCTTGGAGAAAAGATAGATACCAAATGTGAATGTAAGCATACAGAGAACAGGAAGTGGCTGAATATTACGAGTTTACAAGGGGCAGAAGAGGTGCAACACTGAACCGCTCGATGCCCTCTGCAGTTCCGGCTCTGGGCATTCTGGAAGAAGACAAACCATCACTGCTTACTTCCCCATCACATGATGGCCAGTTGTATGGTTCCTGGCCAATAACAGCAGTGAGTTTAGGGAAGACCTTGGACAAACTTTAATAAGCCACTGACTGCTATACATAATTAGCAAATTAGTTGCACTTGGCTGGATAGCATGTCTACATCTAAAGGGGGAAAGAGTCAAGGAGAGCCGTTTCCTTTGTTTCCTTCCCATTGCATATGTTTTATTTGCTTGTACGTTTTCATACACTGGCAAGAGCCATCCAAATGTATGACATCACAACAAGATATGCAACCTATATCTTGAGTAAAAGAACAACCCTTCACACACCAGTTACACGTTACTAGCGATTAGCCCACATCGTGTTTACTCCATGTTGTTCGAAACTTTACTTTTCTAAGTATTTGAAAGTCAGTTTCATCCCCAAGTCAAAATTTCAGGCTCTGTAAAAATCCATTTAAGTAAAAAAAAAAAAAAAAAAAAAATTAAAAACTATTCTAAATGTTTGCAGTGGCTGAAGGTCAAAGATTAGCCAGCTGGGCCATTTAGATCCCCTCCCACTCCTCTCTGAATGGATTTTTAAAACCATTTTAAAAAAAGATTTATTTGTTTGTTTTTTGTATACCACATGCATATCTAGCCCTTGTCAAGGTCAGAAGAGGGTCACCGGAACTAGAGTTACAGATGGTTGGGAGCTTCGATGTCAGTGCTGGGAGCCAACCATGCTGCAAGAGCAGCAAGTGTTTTTTTGGCCACCGAGTCCTCGCTCCAGCCCTGCCCAGGTGTCCTTTCGTTATTGTTTTTTACCGTTCTTAGTATTACGGCTGGCTGTATTTATGCTAAAGCTACTTGTTCATTTAATCTATTTACATCCAGTACATATTTCAATGTGCACTTCCCCGTCTTAACTGATGTGCAGTTTCATTTTCGTTGCACCCATCCACCCATCCATCCATCCTCGCATCTCCTTATTTACTTTATACGGATAGTATCCTATGGGTAGGACTACACTTGAGTAAGTAGCTGCGGCGCACTTAAAAATGGAAAGGTAGCAACGCCCTGTTGGCATATACTATAGCAACAGCACTCAAGTAGCTGTTGAGTGCTCACAGGTTTGGAAAATGTACATTTTCAAAGCGGAGATGACAATGATGATTGCTATGGAGCACTCTGGAATTTTCTGGGTAAGCAAGTAAGGAGGGGGTATTCAGGAACAGAGACATAAGTAATAAGGGAGCAGAGGGGTGCAGTTACCGAAGGCATGGATGTGTGAAGGAGAAGCAGGAGGGGTGCTGGGAAGTGACTGATAGTCAGACATTCTGAACCCACACTTTAGGGTGATAAGAACCCATGTTGGGCGAAGGGTCCTGGGCTTTTATGTTTCAAGAGCTACTGAACTAGCATTTGGAGCCTCTTAGTTTTTGGCCCAATTATGGTGTCTTTTCTGCAAAATCCTAGTTTTCCCAATCAGGTCTGGAGGATATAAAACCTACAGTGAGAAATAGGATTCTCTTGTCCACTCAGGAACAGTGGTTTAATGGAAAAGTGGCCAGGGATTAATATTCAGATTTTCCATTACTGCTAGTAGATGGTGGCTTGGCCCAGGCATCTGCCACATGAGTTTCTAATGCGTTTTCTTATTGCCATCTTAAGATGTTAAGAACACACATTTATGTATCACCTGACAGTGGGAAATGCTTAGCAAACGTTTATAGAATAAATTATGAGAGCTAGGAAAATCAGATTAAAAATGGCTCCATATCATTTATTTGTTTTTGTACAAAGATGATCATTGTTTCATAACTGATTTTGAGAAAATGATACTATAGCAAAAATTACCTAATTCTAACACAAGTGAGGTATAACAGAATAATGTTAAAACCCAACAGTAGACTCATGGACTCCTGTTAGAGCTATCCTAATGATTTTAGGTCACTGTTTACAGTATCGAAATTTTATTCACCCACCGACTTAACATAAGGCAAATATTTTGTTAACTTTTACATTTGGGTAGTGCCAGCATTATACAGATTAAAACTCAATCCCTTTCCTTAACTCTTCCTCTTCCTCCAGCTTTCTCCCTCCCTCCTCAGTTTTGCTATGAATCCAAAGCTGGGGCTGAACTTGCTCATGTCCTATCCTAACTTTCCAAATGCCAGCATTACAGCTATGCACCCCTACTCCTTAATCAATGCCTGTATGTTTTCTATCTTTAAAGTGTGTGTGTGTGTGTGTGAGAGAGAGAGAGAGAGAGAGAGAGAGAGAGAGAGAGAGAGAGAGAGAAGGGGGTGAAGGAGGGAAGGACGGAGTGAATCTCACACGCTATGTAGCCCAGGCTGGCTTCAATCATAGAGATATCTACCTGCTGGTCTTTGGGCCATGCCTGTTCCTAACACATATAATGCATAATTTTGGATTTTAAATTCTTAAGGTTATCAATCAGATTTTTAAAAAATGGGGTAGAAAGAGTGAGAGGTGAGAAAAGCAGAAAGAAAAGTGCCTATAAACATGATGGTAATCTGATGATCCTTTCTTATAATGACGAACAATAATAATTCTGATTTAACTCTCATGACACGACTTCTAAACTCTGTTACTAATTGAATAATCAGGAAGAAAACCATAAGCAGGAAAAAAAAAGAGAGAAAACCATAAGCAGAAGTTAAAAACTATAGGAAGAAGTACTGCTATTTGAACTTTTATAAATATTTTTCATATGCTAATTTCAGTTGTTTTATTTATTGAAAATATACTAGTAACTGGAATTCTTGTTATTCACAGATTCAGAGATAAAGCTTGCTCTCTGAAGAGCGCTCATTTATTGGTTGAAACTCTACATCATCTTTCTAGTCACTACCCACAAAATGCTTCTCCTAAGAAACTACGCGCACTTTCCCCCTATAGTAAGACACTGGCTTTGTCAGTTAAATGTATACAACTTATGTCATTGTTTTTGAAGTCTGTTCTCTTATTAATTTCCTAAATTTAATAATATTATAATTCATGTTGGCTGCAGAACTCTATCTTAAAATCTGTATTTTAAAGTGCCCTATCTACAAAGTATTTGGAAAGAGTAAAGAAGTTTCCTTTAAAAGGTGATCAGTAAATATTTCAAGTCAGCAGCAGCTCTTCATGCAAAACACAAGCACAATATAACTCCACTCAATTTGCATGCAGGGGGTGACTCTCTGAAGTGGTATTAAGGGATGAACCAGGGTGGATTAATTTCCAGTCTTTGATATTCATTAACTCCAGCTTCAGAAAAAAAAATACAAGGAGAGAACACAATCACCCTCTGAGCTTCACCAGAGAGCAGCAGCTTTACAACTTGAAGTTAACAGTACCATGCTAATTGACGAAGCAGGGCACATACCTTTAGCTAAAAGGGTTTGCCTATGACTTGGCCCTAACTATAGTGATGATGGTATTTGACTTTTGAAGTCAGCTTTACTTTGGAAGTGCTGGGCAAACTAGTTTTCATTATGTAATTCTTTTTTTTTTTTTTTTTTAGATTTTTTTTAACATGTATTTTTTTTTAATTAATTTATTCTTGTTACATCTCTATGGTTATCCCATCCCTTGTATCCTCCCATTCTCCCCTCCCTCCCATTTTCCCCTTATTCCCCTCCCCTATGACTGTTCCTCAGAGGGATTACCTCCCTCTGTATATGCTCATAGGGTATCAAGTCTCTTCTCAGTGACCTGCTGTCCTTCCTCTGAGTGCCACTAGGTCTCCCCCGCCAGGGGACATAGTCAGATGTGAGGCACCAGAGTACTTGAGAAAGTCAAATCCCTCTCTCCACTCAAGTGTGGAGACTGTCTTGTCCATGGGCTAGATCAGGGTAGGGGTTTAAATTTTTCCGCCTGTATTGTCCTTGGCTAGGGCCTTAGTTTGAGCGGGACCCCATGCGCCACACATCAGTAGCTAGCCCTCCACGGGTTTCACTAATTCCTTGTCAACGAGAATCTAATTCAGTGGCTAAAGCTAATGGCGACCAAGGTAAAAATGTTCACATCATTTGAATTAATCAGCATTTAGACTTATCTGAATTTCTGTGCACACATCACATAGCCTATTAAAGCCAGATTCTTGGAGAAAAACATCTGTAAAGGCAAAGCCTCTCTATCAGAGGCAAAACCAGGAGTCATCACTAAGCTGCCTCAACTCTCCAGTGAGAATAAGCGAGAGAGGATGTGCAGGAGTGAGCTTGCTTACTCCTCAGCATGGACCAGCAGGGTGCCTAGTTACCTCGGGAGCTTCGAAGACTTCTGGATCACTGTGTATGATTGGAGGGAAGACAGCCACAAAGTCTCCCTTTCGCAGACAGTAGCTCCTAGTCTCTGTTTTGAATTTCATGTCCTCTTGTACTTCACGGAAGATGCTGGAGTATGAGCACAGCCGAAAGACCTCGAGGATGGCGCTTTCTGAAAGAAACAAACAACAGCTCCTGTAACATTGAGCGAGTGCTTTGAGAAGCATTCTTAGTCGGCTGTTCGAACTCATTACCAACACGACATTGCCTGGTACGGAAATATTCTTCAGTTCATTGAGAACCAAGAGAGAGGCAATGAAGCTGTGGATTCTGAGGGCAAAGAACCTGGTGGCTTTGACACAAACATTGTTTGGGGATTTACAGGCAGGAGGTAGCCATACTGTCTACGGAGAGAGGAAAGAAGGGCGGTCTCCAGGAAAGGACTGGTCTGTTAGGGGCACAAACATCACACTTCTGAAGGGTTACTTCCCTGGTCTCTGGACCAGTGATGCCTTTAAAACCATGCTTAGCTATTTAAGAACAAGTAGACAGCCAACAGTAAAGTAATCGTAGTGGGTGCGTTTGGAGACAGCGTCACATTTAATTTCTCTTGTGCTAGCTGTAAATAAAATGAGTCAGCATTTGCTAGAAAAATTTCAAAGGAACACATTTTCATGCGATTCAGAAGAAAACCACATTTTCTTCAGTATCCAGGGAGAATAACATTCACCATCATATCCTGGAAGATTCCAGAAGCCGAATGTCCTTGCTTTCCCAGTGGCCTTCACCTTTTGCTCCTAGCACGGCAGATTTTATGGCTAATTTCCGGCGATTTATCCTGGCAGTTTGAGGAGGAATTCCTTTGGGAATAATATGCATAATTTGCATAAATCATTCTGATGGCATGCATATCAGTGTGTAGCTCCTGTCTGGGGCTGCATCTCTCCCTTCATAATCAAAACTGACTATGTTTCCACCAGCGTGAATGGGTCCTGGAATATAAAGCTTGATTCTTTCTAATCAGCAATGTGAGAGAGAGCTCCAAATGGAGCTCCCCCCCCTTCACATGATAATAAAGGACTGTGGTTATGACTTACGGTTTAGAAACCTCACACACATACACATGTTCAGAGCTCAGTTTCTTGGTGGCGAGTGCAGTTCTGGCAAAGCCAGTCTCCAGTTATCGTATTACTAAAGGCAGACCCATTGGTTGGGCCTTGTATACAGAAAAATACAAAAATAAATATTATTTTAGTGAGATTTAAACCTAGGAGTGCTTGCACAGGGACATGAGGTGGCTTTGGGTGTCTTCTCCCAGGAGGTTTTTCCTTGAGCATGCATTTGTCTAAAGAAATGAGGCTGCGGTCAGCACTGTGTGGGCAGCATGGTGATTCAATGTGACGTACAGTGAGACTGTGCACATTCTCTTAGACTGCCTTCGTTATTATAATCAGGCAGAGGCGAATCGGTTTGCTGGTGATGAGGCTAGAAAAAGAACTTTGATTTTGGAACATGGACTCTACTGCAGATAGCCACGAGGCACCTGACACGACAGATTTCAGCTGGCCAGACACCAACAGCCAACATTTCCATGGTGAAAAATCAAGGATAGGCTTCCCATGTCCTGTTGCGGGGCCCCTGTTGGGCCAACAATAGCACAGCGTCATTTTAACATGTGGTATGAAATAGTAGCTGACATATGTAGTGGTTCTGTTCATACAACAAGTCCAGTAGGGGTGTGGGAAGAAGAGATCTAAAAGCAAAATAAAGCTTGGGGTGTCTGCTGTGACAGGGTAGGCATTAAACAGTCTGAATAACACGGTCACATCCAATTGGCTGGTGTGCTCCTGGGAAGCGTGGCAGCTTGTGCCCACTGCAGTATCACAAATGACAATTGGGCAAGCATATCTTATGCAGAAGTTAATCACAATAATGGAGCTGAAAGTGTGGCTCAGCAGTCAGATCGTAAGTGACAAATCTGTTTTACCTTCCAGTACCAGTTATGTGTGAAAGACGAGGTTGGCTCTTGCTCTGAGCGATCATGCCGATAATCATTAGGCGACGAAAGTAATGAGTTGTGTTATTATCACCAATGGAGAGGCGAGCCTATGGGGTCTGCAGGATAGCACAGAGACACAAAAGCCAGCAGCAATTTCCACCAGCCCCAGAATGGACGTGGGCAGGACTATATGTTCAGAAGAATGACAATAGCACAATGAGAAAGCTGCAGCTTCTCCTTGTACTTGTTGTAGTTGAGCAGACACCAGCCAGTACCACGGACAGACCAGCTGGGCCCTGGGAGGACTTCCATGCTACACCAGGAGGTACAGTAAATTACCCTGCACGGCAGAGCAACATCTGTTTCTGTGCTAGTGCCGAACAAACAAGGCAGTTTAAAACATACCGAGGGATAACCAAGCAACAAATGAACACGACCCTCATCTTTTTCCCTCTCTCCTTCCTCACGAGTGAGTGAGGTGCTAAATTTCA
Organism: Acomys percivali; assembly: GCA_907169655.1. Classification (NCBI taxonomy): domain Eukaryota; kingdom Metazoa; phylum Chordata; class Mammalia; order Rodentia; family Muridae; genus Acomys; species Acomys percivali. Next base: position 79,947,963 of record OU015756.1, read on the forward strand.
TTGTGCAAGCATTCCATGAAAGAGATGCCAGGTTTTCATTTGATAAGGTGTTGTCAGAGAGGTTTTACATATTTCCAAAATGGAGCAAAAAAAAAAAAAAAAAAAAAAGCTTATAGTATTTTTATTCTTAGAATTGTCCCCCTCCTATCTTCATTTCTTTTATACTAAAGCTAGCACTTGGTTCTCAATTTGCTCTAGAATTTAAAAAAAAAAAAAACTTTCCATACACTTATAAATATTCAGTCTTTAAACCTAATTTGCTATACTTAGTTCACATGCCTTCAAGCATTTGTCTTCCAATTCCCACTGAATAAATGCGTACTAATGAGAACTAGAGCAAGCTGCTGAGGCAAAGCTGGGTGACTGGGGTCTGGCCTGCCACCAGCTTGTGATAGGCGGGCAAATTGAGTTAAAATGAAAAGTCTTGTCAGCTAAAATTCAACATGGTAGCCAAACAACAAGCTGTCAATCATCCATCCAAAACAAGGGACTATAGGTAATAAAAGGTCACCGTGAACCATTAGTGCGCACTTGGCTTACATATGGAAGTTAATTTTAATTAAACATGATCTTTATCTGTAAATGTTTTATAAAACTTACTGTGCATAATGGATTCATAATTTATGCAAACATTTAGCAGGTAATGGGACCCTCTAATTATTAGACTGTAGTGTAGAAAAAAATGACTATAGAGAATGCAAATATTTGGGGGATAAATTTACACCAGGCATTTCAAGGTGCCAACTATCATATCTGTGCTTAAGATAAGGCTGATGGTACAGTGTTAGGAGCTGAGTCTTACTAACTACTACTTATAAGACAATTGGGTCACACAATGTTGATGATGAACTCACAATTCTGAGCCTTCACTACCTTGTTTACCAAGCCAGGAAAATATGAGTTTCTTTTTTTTAATATAGAAAACTAATATGATTAAAAGTTCCTTCCAAGTAAAGAGCTGGGCATGTGTTAAGCTGTGATGCTTTACAGTCCAAGTGGAGGAAAACGACAAATAAAGGAAAATGCCGGTAGAAAAAGGGTACATCCCCTTTGTCTTTGGAATAATTCACAGAGGATTCCCATTTGCACATTTTGAGTTCCACAGGAGATCATGATAACCAATAAGGCCCGCTGCAGTGCAAACACGCATAAGCACACGCAGGCTCTGCCTCATACTTAGGCCATGTCTGTGTGTGTGGAATGAATGTACTGTGACATGGCTGGGCTGTTAATTTGGGTCATCTTAATGATTGGTGCAGGCTGGCGTGCCATCTGATTAGCCATGGTGATCAGTGGGTAGCAGCAATGGCAGGAGTGAAATGAGCCCTGCTACGGTCACTGGTGCTGAACACGTGCATGGCCTTAAAGAGAAAATGGCTGGGGAAAGGGGAAGAGAATGGATGTGAAAGTGATGCTCGCTAGCAGGAGCAGTGAAATGTACCTTAGGTTAGGAGGCCCAAGCACATGCCTTTGTACAGATCTCTAGACAGACGAGGAAGTAAAAAAAAGAAATTATGAGAATTAATATATGATTTGAAGGGAGGTCATAAATTTTGGATCAACAATTGTATATTTGAATAAAGTTATAAATAAATCCGAATCAGTACAAATGCCTACCTTCACACTGCACTGCAGAAACAGGCTTTGATCCCTTGCTATTTATGGTTTCTGCTGTATATTTATACACATGTAAGTTAAACATTCATGTGCTCAATAAAATTTTGTTAAGGTCTTAGTCTGCTCAAAGCACTGGGACAGAGTGGCTGAAGGAAAGAGAAATGCAATGTGTGGATATGCCCTTCACTCATACATCAATCTGGGGAATTTAAAGTTGGAAAATACATTTATTTATCTGGTGTGTGTGTGTGTGCGTGTGCGTGCACGCGCTATACATACATGACCAAACATGCATATGTGTAGAAGTCAACTTCATGGAACTCAGGCTGTCAGGGTTGGTGGCAGGTGCCTTTATCTGCTGAGACCACTCCCTTTAGACACTGCAGACTTTATTTCCTAAATTGACAAAGACGGCAAACTTTGGGTTCAATCAACACATGCATGGTTTATCTGATATTTGTCAGGAAAGTAACTAGTCTTTTAGAATCTTGCCTTTATAGTTTTCTTCTTAGTGTATTTTTGAGGGACAAACGGAAGGGCTCATGGCCTTGCATACGCTAGGCAAGTGCTCAACCCTGAGCTATAGCCACAGTTCAAACTAAAGCTTGCATAGATTAATATCAAGTATCGTGTGTGTGTGTGTGTGTGTGTGTGTGTGTGTGTGTGTGTGTGTGTGTGTGT
>OU015756.1:79957742-79969414 GCA_907169655.1 Acomys percivali
GAGAGAAAAGAAGAAGAAGAAGAAGAAGAAGAAGAAGAAGAAGAAGAGAAAAGAAAAGAAAAGAAAAGAAAAGAAAAAAAGATCCCTAATTATATTCTGCTATACCCATAGATCAGGACCTATCTCAAGTGTCACCAGAGAGGCTTCCTCCAGCAGCTGATGGATGCAGAGACCCACAGCCAAACACGAAGCAGAGCTCAAGAAACTCCCGTGGAAGAAGAAGAACAAGGATTTTAGGACCCAGAGGTGTAGAATACACCAGAAGAACACAGCCCACAGACCAACTAAGCAGAGCTCATGGCGCTCACAGAGCTCAAGGGGCAGGCAGAAAGCCTGCGTGGGTTTGTGCTAGGCCCTCTGAGTACAAGTGTGGTTGTGTAGCTAAGCGGTTTCGTGGGACTCCTAACTGCAGGAGTGTGGTGCCTCTGACTCTTTCGCTTGGTTTTTGGACCCTTTTCTCCTTAACTATGTTGCCTCACTCATCCTTGGTAAGAGGGTTTGTGCTGAGTCTTAGCACATCTTGTTCTGCTGTGTTTGGTTGATATCCTTGGAGGCCTGCTCTTTTCTCAAGGGAAAGAAAGAGTGAATCTCAGGGACAGGGGAACTGGAGGGAGAGCGGACTGGGAGGAAGGAAAGCTGCGGTTGGATCTTATTCTATGGGAGAAGAATAGAATAAACAATAGCTGGACACCCTTAACCCCAGCCAGCAGGGAGTCAGCAGCTGGGGAATCTCTGTGAGTTTGAGGCCAGCCTGGTCTGCAAATCAAGTCCAGGTCAGCCAAGGCTACACAGAGAAACCCTGTCCTCAAAACAAACAAACGAACAAACGAAAACATAGACACAGCCATAGCAACAGATGTAACAATAAAGTGACTCTTAATGACATTCTGCTATTCTCATAGATCAGCCATCATCAGAGACGCTTTCTCCTACAAGCAGATGAGAGCAAATACAGAGATCCTCTGTCTGGCATTATTCATAGAAAGAGAGACATTGAAACACTCAGTCCTAAATCGTAGGGCTCTCCAGAGAGGTCAAGGGACGCTGGAGAAGAGGAGGCAGAAATAATATAAGGTACAGAAGGAATCGAGGGCACCAGGAAATCTAGGACCTCTACAACAACAGGGTTGGCACAGTTATGAAGTCACAGGGACGGAGGCTCTGCTTGGGTCTGCTTGGCTCTGCACCAGGTCCTTGCATATACATTATGCCTTCCAACTGATGGGGTTTTTTTAAATTTTTAATTTTTATGGGATTCCTAAGTGTTTGAAGACTTAGGTCTCTGTTTCTTGTGTCTTCTCTTGATCGCTTTTACTTTTGGGCTACTCGTTTGCTTTTGTGTTTCTTTTGTTCGAGTGTTAGCCTTTGCGTTGTCTTGTTTTATTATTGTCCCTTAGAAACCACTTTGTTTTCTAATGAGAGACACGAAGAGAGTGGATGTACGTGGGACGGCAGGTGGCGAGAGACCGGGAGAAGTAGAGGGAAGTGAAATTGTAGGCAGGATATATTATGTGAGGGAAAAAAAAATCTATTTTCAATAAAAGGAAAGGAAAAAAATTAAGGTAAAATAGACAAATATCAATAATCTGTAAAAATAAATAAACAAATAGTAGCAGACAAATAAGTATAGTACTGTAGGTGGGGAGTTTATACATCCAAGAATATTCCACAGTTTGTAGAACCCTCCAAGCATTTGAGAAACACAATAAGTATTTTACCTTGTTTTTAGCTATTATTATAATATTCCATCGTAACAAAAATATGTAGCCAACTTAATTAGTTTTTAATTTGTGCCTATCTGCAAAATTTTCAGTGACTACACAATAGAAATAAGCTTAAAATTATTGAGTAAAATTTTGGTGGGTAAGCACTATAAGTTAATGATGCTACAGCTATTATAATGTGTAACTCTCTCTTTTAAGAGACATGACAGACAAGATCAGGCACGTTCAGGGTGGTATGGCCATAGCGTGGAGAGATGACTCAGAGGTAAAGGGCACTGGTTGCTCTTCCAGAGGTCCTGAATTTAATTCCCAGCAACCACATGGTGGCTCATAATCATCTATAATGTGATCTGATGCCCTCTTCTGGCCTGCAGCTGTTCATGCAAGCAGAGCACTGTATACATAATAATAAATTAATATTTTTTAAAAAAGACATGGCAGAATTTATCCAACTTTGGCATCATAACTCTTTCTTTTATTCTACCTTCTCTCACTATGTCCACCACCTGCTCAGTTTCGGGATATGACACTGAACACAGTCAAGTACCTGCAGATTTCCTGAGCTGTGTGGAGGTGCATTTGTCATATGTTTTTAATGGGAGTTATGTTTGCTCTTTTGTGTGGTGATGCACAGAATTAGCATCCCCAAGGGGCAAGTCAGATGTTAATTTGATGCCACCTTGATTCATTCATGTTAGACAAGGAAGAAAACAGTATAAAGTCTGTAATGGCGCCATACAGTCACATATTTTGAATACACTGTTAGATAATATTTACTGAGTCTTTTATATTAATGTACTTCATGTAAATCAAGAGAGTCTTGTATCAGTTTGTCACACTCTCAGTAGTGAGCTCTTATGCTTCCTTGCGTTGACACTTTTACTAATCATCCTCAATTTGTATCATATTTATAAAGTCACTTTAACTTTTATTTAACTTACTTTTAGAGATATTTATTACATATTATAAAAAGCGAAATTTTAGTAAGTTTATAATAAGCAGGATGTTCAACTAGATGTAAATATGCAAAATATATTGCATTTTATTTGTTTAGAAGACAAGTTTAAATGGATTTAATGAAAAATTCTCATTGGGAAAAGCACAAATCTGTCACAGTGCTTCAAAACAGATTGTTTTAAATTAGTCCAGCAGCCTATAACAGCTTCCCTTGCCTTCTCGGATTCCCTTCTCAACACTGCTATTTAATTGGTGTGCTCATAAGCAAAGCCTCTGTAAAAAAATAATATATATATATATTTCTGTACTAGTATCAAAACTTCTCTTCCTAGATAAAAAGCATAGAATTTATTTAATTATAATTTTTTCTAGTAAAGATAAAAATATCATGTAAAAATTAAGTGTGTTAAAAACACATAGAACTTCTTTGTTTTTCTTTCTAAGATTTATTTATGTATACAGTGTACACCTGCATGCCAGAAGAGGCAGACAGATCTCATTCTAGATGGCTGTGAGCCACCATGTAGTTGCAGGGAATTGAACTCATGACCTCTGGGCGAGCAAATAGAGCTCTTAACCTCTGAGCCATCTCTCCTGGAACTCCTTCTTTAACAACAGAAAGAAGCAAGCACCACATTCGTGCATATGGTAAATGTGAGCCTTGCCTTTTTTTTTTTTTTTAAGAAGGTTTTATTTAAGTATGAGTGCTCTATCTACATGTGCACCTGCCTGCCAGAACAGGGCATCAGAGTCCGTTATAGATGGTTGTGAGCCACTGTGTGGTTTCTGAGATTTGAACTCAGGACTTCTGGAAGAGCATACAGTGCTCTTATCTGCTGAGCCGTATCTCCAGCCTGAGTGTTGCTTTTTCAGTGCACTTTATGTTCTGACATAAGGAGACTCTGTTTAAACTATAAATACAGAGGTTATTTGATGTGTCCTTGATCCATTAAAGTTTGATCCAATGTGGCAAAACCTTTTATCTTGTGACAGGAAAAACAAAACAAACCAAAAACAAACCCACATTCTTTTCCAAAAGGTAATGACTCTATCATAAGTTCTTGCAATAAATAACACTGACCACTTCTGGATGTCTGGGCTGCAGGGAACCTGGCTGGATATTGAAGGCCCTGCTTTGGCACAGGTTGAGATTTTATTGTTTCTGAAATTAGGTAGAGACAGAGCCCAATTTGAAGATCTCTGTCAGATCCTTGTCCTTAGAGCTCAGGAAACTCCAATGTAAGAGGGGAGGAAGAATTTTAGTAGCCAGAGGGCCCAAGGACACTGGGAGAAGACTGCCCACAGAACCAACTCACCAGGGTTCATAGGAGCTCACAAAAAGGAGGCTGCACTGGTCTGCACTAGGTCCTCTGCATAGGTGCTGTTTGTGTAGCTTGGTGTTTTTGTGTGACTGCTAACAGTAGTAGCGAAGGTATCTCTGACTTTTCTGCCTGCATCCTAATAGGGAGTTGACTCATGCAGCCTTGATCTGAGGGTTTGTGATTAGCCTTGTTATACCATACTTGGGTGATGCCCCTGCAAGTCCCCCTCTTTCTTGAAGGAAAATGGAGAAACAGCAGATCTGGGGGAAAGGGAAGGCTGAGGACTGGGCTGTGAGGAATGGAGGGAGGGTATGTAATATATGAGAGTAGAATAAAAACAGATTTGTTGTTTCTGTTCATTGGGTGAGCATGATTGGGCTGTGTGTGAGTTTATGAGGGCTCCAAGGATAAGTGTCACTAAGTTTAGCTGTGGACTTACATGGACCTAAGTTGCAACTTCAGGACTTATCATTTCTCCTGGTCAAACGAATTCAAACATTTCTTTCTTAACACTGCACATTAAAAAAAGCTTGTATTTCAATGACAAACAGTTGCTAGCTATAAACAGAGAGTTGATGAATTTCAAGCAAACTGTTAAGAGTAATAATTATGTACAGAACACAAACATATTCTTCTGGAGTCCATTTGCATTATTCCTTGATCATCTCCTCTTGTAATTACCTGGATATATGGAAAGTGAACCTAGTTCTCCATAGAAACTAAATCAACTCAGAAAATACAAGTCATTGGAAGTATAGCAACTGCCCATATTTTACATCAATTGTGTATACTAGTTCCCTAAGCATTCTGCTGGAAAGAAAGAAAGAAAGAAAGAAAGAAAGAAAGAAAGAAAGAAAGAAAGAAAGATGAAAGAGAGAAGAGAAAGAAAAGAGGGAAAATAATACTAGCATTTTGATAATATTGGGAGTATTTCCTTTCTCCAAACATGTAATTCTTTTGATAATGCACACTATAGATGACGTAATTTTCATAACGGACTGCAGTAAAAGTCATAGCGACGGCTGTTGCTCCTGTGATAGGTCGCAGCCTGGCCAGTGGGAGCCATGTCTACAATCCTTGGGGCCGTATTATTAGTGCCAAGGAACAGTCAGCTGTGATCAAGACTTTTAGGACCTAACATCTCAGAATGTGCCAAGAGAGAAGGGGGGGGGACTATATTTTACGTATAAAAAACGTCAGGCCAGCACAGCCTAAAATATTATTCTTATTAAGTCAAGTAACCAAGGAAATACAAAACACACAAGAAAAGCATTCATTCAAAGAACCTGAAAGTATTAGATTCTTCAAGAACACCACACCACAGGGTGAGAAATGAACACGGAGGGCATTGGCAGGTGTCCTACAGGCTTAAACTTTAGGGGTAAGAGTTCCTAACGGTAACAAGCAGCATGCGCAACCCCAGGAAATGGAAACGCAAGTGCTGCAGAGCAAGAGTCCATGCCAGATGCAAGGCTGACAAGTAAAAACAAACAAACAGAAAAGAGGCCAAAACAACCGACCAGGATGGGCCATGAGCATGTTTGAGGTAGAGCTCACTTTTGTTTATTAATCAGTGAGGATTTTTAAAACTATCAATGTTTAAAGCAAACAGTTTGTAGTGGTTTTGTTTCCTCCCTCTTCCCTGCCTTCCTCCCCTTCCTCTGACCCCTTCCTCCATTCTTTCCTCTTTTTCTTTGCTTTGCTCCTTTTTGTTTGTTTAAACCATTATTCCACAAGGAGAATGATTTTAACTACAATTATAAGAACCATACACCCCAAACTATATAAAACACTTTGACTTGTGCTTGAAATGCAGGCACCATTTTAAGAAAGAGTGTAAATGCTTTCTGCATGCACTCTGGAACACTTGCCTATTCAGCCATCAAATTCTTTCCTTCTCGACACAGGACAGCAGTGTTTGGGAGGCATCAGCAGGCCAGCAGATGCTCAGAATCAAACGACTTAATAGGCATACACACTTTTTCCCCCAAATAATTGCAAAGCTTCGGTTTAGCCCTTCGCATACCTTGCATAGTTAATTAGCTAGGCCTTAATGTTTACATGCAATGAGAGTATCTACAGCTATAAACTACATAATTTATAATTGATGTAAATGGGTGTTATTATGTCAATTAGGCAGCTGTGTCCTCCACCTCTTGGTAAACAGCTATGAGTGATAAAGTGAGTTTGCAGAGAGCTACCTTCTTCTCTTCATAACAGATAAAAATAAATTACCCAGGCAGACCAAGCTGTCCAATTGTTCTCTGGTGAAGTGGATGGAGAGTCCAGGCCCTTTCCTTTGACCTGTTGACTGCAGTAAGCTGTCAATTTCATCACGCAGTGCTTCCATAGTTTCTGGTTGCTGAAGAATATAATACATCGCCCAGAACATAGCTGGGATGGTGTTTGCCATAGAGGCCCAGAGAAAGCCAAGATGATGTGCTGGGAGAAAATAAGTGAAAAGGAAGATTAATAGCGTTTATTACACTGATTAGATTTGCAGTGGGCTAATTAAAAGATGTTAGGACACAGACCCAGCCAAGGATCAGTGCATGCTAATGAGAACCAATAGGCTTCTGAAGTCTAATTTTCTGCTTAATGAGAGTAGTTTAAAATGTAATGCATGTTGGGGTTGGGCAAGAAGGTGGGGGTGAGATGAGAGGAGTAAACGCCGCTTAGTTATACTCTTTCTCATTATCATCATTAAATATCTTGTTTTACCACCTCAGCAAAAAAAAAATTAATTATCAGAGAGGGTTGTTTCAGAGTAAAACATTTTATCATTAGCCAATTAGAAAGAGCATAAAAATTTTCAAGGTCGCCATTTTATCTTTTTATCTCAAAGGTCTCCTGTAAATTATTTTATTTTAGAGAGTGATCATTCAGAGCTTTCTTACCTCCTATTTCGAAGTCTTCGCGCCTATAGTATTTCTCCAGCACATCCTGCCTATCCTTGACAACTTCTGACCATCCTTGCATCTGGGCTAGTTTTTCTGATGTGAGGCGTCTTATAATTTTCTTCTGCATAGACTTCACATTTCTTAGAAGCTGAATAGGTACATCAGATAGTAAGTACGGGAACATGTCATCAAATTTCAAAAAGTCATCCCTTAGCTCGCTGATAATCTGTTTCCTGTCATCAGCAAGAATTTTCCCATATATAGTTGTAAGTGTGAGCTCAAACACCAGTGAGCTACAGAATGGAAATATTCTGGCTGTATTCCAATCTGTGGCTTTGAGTAGTTGGGGCTCAAATATTTCTTTTAGTTCGTGGATCATGCTTTCCAGAAGACCATCCAAAGCTTTTCCCTGTAAGAGCTGATAGCTCTTGTGAATGTCGTCATTAAGGTCATTGTCAGTTAGCAGCTTCTTAACGGAGAAGGCTTTCGCTGATAATTGTCTGCTGAACTTCTCAAAGCTCAGTTGTTTGGGGTTTTTCATTATGAGCTGGTACTGAAAGGGGTTCAGAACAAAAGTTATATACTTCCCTAAAAAGAGAAAAAGAAGACAAAAAGAATATAATTTATTTGATAGAAAGACAAAACACATACCTAAAGTCTGAAAAATATTTAAATCAGAATTGCAAAGACTTTATCAAGACGCTAATAGTTTTATTAAGCAAATTTAACAAAAATCCAAAAACAAAAACTCAAAGGCCTGCTCTCTGTCCCTTTGAAAACAAAGGAGAATATGAAAAAAAAATCTCTGGAAGTTCTAAACTTCAATGCTCACTATGGCCTGTCTGTCAAAACTGGCAAAGAACTTCAGAGAGCTCCCAGCTGAACCCCTGGATTCATGAGTGGGGAGAGCAGAGGCAGCTGGGAAGTAAAGCCTGGACAAAGAGGAGGTTCCTGGGACCCTTGCTCATCTTCACTCAATTCTAGTTTCTCACTGCACTACAGCTTTAAGATTTTATAAGATTAGAAATATTATACTGGGAGCTGGAGAGACAGTTCAGCTACTAAGAGCACTGGCTGCTCTTCCAGAGGTCCTAAGCTCCATTCCCAGTGACCACGTGGAAGCTCATAACCATGTATAATAGGATCTGATGCTCTCTTCCAGTGTGCCTGAAGGCAGAACATTCACATACATAAAATACATAAATAAATAAATTAAAAAAGAAATGTCATACTCGCAACAAGCAATGAGTCAGTTCATAAGTCATTCCTTCCTAAAAACACACATTACACACACATATTACATTTGGAAAATACTGCAGTGTTGATGCTCAGCTATTATTGACTGTACTCTATTTTATGTCTGTCTGTCTGCCTGTCTGTCTATCTCTGCTTGGCTCTCTCTCTCTCTCTCTCTCTCTCTCTCTCTCTCTCTCTCTCTCTCTCTGTGTGTGTGTGTGTGTGTGCACGCCGTTAGATGAAAAACCTCCCCTTGTGATTTATGGTAATTCCAAATGCGTTGGAAAAATTAATAATTTTGGTACAAGATAGTTTAGATAAAGATTTGGAATCATTGTCAATCAAATCCTAGAGAGAGGATGAATGTGGGGTGGTTTTTTTTTTTTTTTCAATTTAAAAAATATAGCTTAAGTATTTAAAATACAGCTTAAATAAAAATTAAAAATACACATAAAAATATATGTGTGAATTTATATGCCCTGGTTCAATTTTTTTTTACAAGTGAGACTTATCCACTTCATTTTTCCTTGATTCATTTAACAGGGCAGGGCAACACAGAAGTAAAGGAAAGCCTGGTTGAATACTAGCAGTGCTTTCTACAAATGAGAGCCTTCTCTTTGTTTTGCCTCAGGGACAGCCAAACTGACCACACTCCTCTTGAGCACTTTAAATCACTTCCTTTACCATTATAACTTAATTAAAATTGTCAGCATCTGCCTGACAAATAATAACGGTGGGAGGGAGTAGATTTTCTCATTTTACAAAAGAGATAATTTTAGTCAAAGCTATGTATTTTCTCAGATGATGATTCATGCATTCATCTTCTCAAATGAACTGGATTTTTAAAATATTAATAAAAATTTCAAAGTAAATATCTACAATTCAAAGAATGTACACATAGTTTACTTTGTAAATCATGACCTTTGGAAAATATTTTGAATTTTTTCTATCAATTGTATACATTTATCAAAATATAAATCTAAAGAGAAAATTTAAAAAGTGTATTGATCCCAGGCACTATTAGTTACTATAGCTTGGCCTTTTGAATTAAGGGCTGGATACATACCAGCTTTCTGCTGTCTACAGGTATTAGAAATAAAAACATTCTTATTATTTCTCTTTCTTTTTTTCTTCTTTCTCTCCTCATTCTCTCTCTCTCTCTCTCTCTCTCTCTCTCTCTCTCTCTCTCTCTCTCTCTCTCTCTCTCTCTGTCTCTCTCTCTCTCTGTCTCTCTCTCTCTCTCTCCCTCTCTTGTTTTATTTTCTCCCTCCCACGTCACCTTTCCTATATCAGAAGAAAACATCATGTTCATCATTTCAAATAAAAGTATAATTGGTGAATGTGAAATAATTGGTTCAAGTCAGCAAACTCTGTAAACATTGGTTGCTTGGTTGGTTGTTGTATTATGCATAGGTGGCATGTGCTCTGCGTGTGCTTGTGCTACAGTGTGCCTGTGGAAGTTAGTCCCGACTTTTCACCTTGCTGTTTCTGCTATTGTGCTATGTACCTCAGGTTGATTGGCCAGTGACCTTCCAGGAAACTTTCTTTTCTTTGCCTCCCATTGTGTGTGTGTGTGTGTGTGTGTGTGTGTGTGTGTGTGTGTGTATGTGCAATTATACATGCACATGGAGGACAGAAATAAATAGTGGCTGTCTTCTTCAATCGCTCTCCATTTTGTTGTTTTGTTTGTTTGTTTGTTTTTTATTTTGCTTTGGATCTAGGGCTCAGCAATGCAGCTAGGCTGGATGGCCATTGAGTGCCAAGGAATTCACTTGTATCTATACACTTAAAGACACACTCTTACACCCCTGGCTTTAACATTGGTGTGGAGGAGCCAAAACCATGTCTTATGCTTGAGATTCTGCCATGGTAGCAACTGACCATCACCTAAGCGTCTGGTAAGATCTTTTAAAAAACCATCACTGAGAAGCTCAAAGTAGCTTTTCACTCTAGGATCTGCACCTTTTCTTCCTTGTTACAATTTTAATCATCTTCTCTCCCTTCAATCTCTCTGAAGGAGATGTGAATCACTTTACAAGTAGTTTGGTGTTCTGGATTTTACTTTTGAAGTTGGTTTGGAAGTACCAATAACCCTAGAGATTTTTAGCTGGCTTTCCAACTTTTACTCTTCAGTATAAACAATTTAAGCTAAGTTTTCCAAAATTAATATTAATTTAAACCATCTGTCCACCATCTGCTAATGTGAGATGCAAACCAAGAGTTTCTTTGTGTTCCTAATCAGACAGGAAAATACATATACATTTATAAAATGAATTTAAATTTCTGAACAAAGAGATTTTTCTGAAAAGTTATCTTGAAGGCTATGAACACTCAAAGAGAAATCAACTTTTTCTTGGTGTCATTTTATGTAAATGAGTGCCAAGTATCAACAGGCATGATGCTTAGTTCACAGAGATCCCAGTGTAGAAACAATAACCACTGCCATGTTTTCAAAAGAGAGGAGAATTCTGTCAGAAGTGGATATAAAATATTGATTTCAAGAATTGCAGAGTTTGCATTTTTCTAAAATGTAAATTGCAAAATCAGGCTTGTGGCTGAAAAGATACAGTATAAAGTAATTTTTGTGCTCATTAAGATCAAAGTGGGATCAACAATTTCCTTGCCAATTATTTCATTTTTTCCCTTTTATGGAGCTGATTGAGACTGCTGATGGCAGCATTCTTAGATAACCCATAAATGCTTTACCAACACAACACTCTTTTCTTTCTTCATACTAGTTTCTCAGGAAGCTAATGCTACAAAATTCAAAATAGTTTGATAAATGTGCTGGAAGTCTGATATACAATGTGTCAGAGTTTCAGACAATCAGTGTGCTTGGCTGTTTTCATGTTGGACTTGATACCAAGTAGACATAGGCCTAAGAATTCAAGTCAGTTGCTTAATCAGTCAATAAAATATAAAAATGCTGATTTTTTTAGGTAGGATTTTAACCATCTTCTGTAGGTGGTTCTCCAGCAGATTGTGAGTTTAATGTTGCTATAAGCATTAGCTGGGCAGCTGGACTGGTAGCCAGCTATTTATTTGCTGAGAATGTTTACCTACTCGCCTTTATTAGAGAGATTTCTGTAGCAGTTGACAATGATGTACAGTGGACCTTCTCTGGGGTGACATTTAGGGAAAATGATTCCATTGCACTAAACGCACAAAGCCAATTAGAGAACTATTTTCTGTGGCAGGTCACAAATTTATGTGGTTTCTCATGGAGAGCTGTACCTTTTAATTTCTTTATTAAGGTGACAATTTTGTCTGTTGAGACTTTGGGGGATGACAATCATTCTCTCATTTTGCAAAAAAAACCCACAAAACATGTACTCGTTAATGCCGCATGACAAGGGTGAGGGTGGACAACTTTGCCCTTTATTTTTTAAACAAGCTATATCACAAACTGAGCTTCAAAACTGTATGTTCATTGGAGTTCTCAGTAGGGATGCATTCAAACTAATGTAAGACAAAGTGGGGAGGGAGATCAGAACCTAGTCTCTGGTGGCTGTTTTCCAGCGAGTTAAAAAAAA
>OU015756.1:79975966-79986469 GCA_907169655.1 Acomys percivali
CACACACACACACACACACACACACACACACACACACACACACACGCAAACATGCCCAGCTTTTACATGAATGCTGGGGTTCCAAACTCAGGTTTCATGCTTGTTGGGCAGACACTTTCCACTCTGAAGCATCTCCCCAGCCCCCAGCCTGTCTCCACTCAAAGGTTGAAGAGGACGAGACCACACCCATGAGCAGAAAGCAGGGCCTTGGGTTGGAGCTTGCGACATAACTGATTCAGGATCCTTTGATGTTCATAAGCCTTCAAGTTCATAGCACTTCCTTTCAGAATACTAACTCATTTCCTCAATCTGCTTTTCCTGCGTCTGGCTTCATGTTGCATAGTGGAGAGGGTTTAGTAGGGCCTTTTGTCATCACCTAATCCAATACTACTATTGCCATCTTCTATGCTATCACTCAACCAAAGGCTGTATTTCTTCATAGAGACTGCACACACGTAAGGAGGATGAGATGCAGAAACCTAAAGCAAGATTAATAGTTTTAGAATTAGGGAACCACATTAGGATGCCATTTTGTTGTTACAGACATGGCAGGGTCATCATTTCTTCCAGCTGTATTTATTTTGGCAGCAGTAAGCTCAAGACTATTAAGCACCATGTCACAACTGTACATAGCTACCTGAAAAAACACAGACATCCAGTTCAAGGCAGATAACTGAACCTGTCTTTATCAATATATTTGTGAAAATTTTGTAAGGAGGAAAGTGATCACTATATCATTATAGTGGTCCAAAAGGCCTGTTGACATATGGCACAGGGCAACTACTGCTATTTTTCTTAATCATGCTCCATGACTTTGAGAATGAACTATTCATTGCTCTCTGCTGAGTGAGGACACAGGATACTCAGTGCTAATTGTGGCTAATAAAATCCTAAAGCTGGAAGGAACCAGGGCCTGATGTTCTGATAGGATACATAGTTTAAAAGCGTATAGTTCATACTCTCTCTTGATCACTTTAACAGCTAATACATTTTCAGATCAGTATTTACGTTAATAATATATATAACAATCATATTCACATGAGACTTTTAAGTGTCCTCAAAGATCAAATCCAAGTTCTTTGCACACTCAATTTCATCAGTATTTGGGATTTTTCTTCCATAGGTACTTGGGTACAACTTAATACCCATACAAACAATGTGAAGTCCAAAGTTATCTAAAGTAAATATTGGAGAATAATACCAATACCATATGTAAGATATATAAGCTTAGTATCTTTCATTGGTTTAAAGTCAAACACATCAACATTTAAGAGTACACCAATACAGAATAATTGATTACACACAATATATGAAGGTTATCTTTATGTTACACCTAGAGTTGAACACAGAGACCAAAATATTTGGCTACTATGATTGAGGCTGAAAAGATAGCTCAGTAGTTAAGAGCACCTGTGGCTCTTGAAGAAGACTTGGATTCAGGTTCTACCTCCCATATGGTGGCTCATAGCCAGCCAGAGCTCTAGATCCAGGCGATCCAAGACTCTCTGATGCCTTCCACATGTGTGTGTCCACATACACGTTCATACAAACATTCATCCACACAAAATAAAAATAAAGAATGCAGTAAACTGTCTCAGGCATTGTTTTTTTCACTTTGGAAGCAGCCTACCTGCACTACTGGTTCACTCAGGCATTTAAGTTTTATTCCTTCTCAAGTCTCTGAGGGGGGCTGAAGACCAGATAGTTTAGTTTTACAATCAAGTTTAGTTGGTTAGGGGATAAGATCTTTTTAGATCAAGATAAAGGATTTAAATTGGTAGAGATGAGATATGATAGATATTGAATTTCATTCAGAAATTTAAACCCAACAAGATAGGAAAGATGTTTACTTCAAGTTTGACAAGTACAATTAGCCAAATCACTATGAATGAAACATTTATAGAACTCATGGTTGTCTCATGGTTCTCCCTGCTGTATGTAGTTTGTTTTATTCATGTATAATAAAATAAATGTATATGTTAAAAAATAAAAATAAGAAGAACATTTCTTAATGTTTTGGCTACAAGAGTATATTGTTTTAAAATCCAGTAATTTTATATCAATCTATCATTTTCAAAGCAATTTCTTCTTCTCATCTCTTGTTATAGTCATTAAAGGCTAAGTGAGAGAATCATTGTAACAAATTTCTAAGTTGGTGAAAAGCATTTTTATACATAACAACTCAGCGTAAAATAAAATTTTATATTGATTAAAAATCTTTAAAGAACTGTTTGTATTAGGTGACCTAATATTTGTAGCAGTATTTTAACATTTTCCATTTTGAGTTAAGAAGTGTGTACGTGTATGCCTTAAATTTCATAAACATGAGTTGCTATATAAATCATATATATCAAAGTATCTAATTATTATATTTTTTTACTACTCAGCCAAGGCAGCAGAAGAGATGATTTGTTGCACAGTTGTGACACTTGGCCACAACCAAATACAGAGCTAGTCTAGAATTCCACAGGCCTGAGACAAAGGACTAAGAAAAACTGTTTAAATTACAAGCAAGCAGGCTCTTTCAGAAGTGATCTCACCAGTCAAATGGAAATGGAAGTTCTAGATCCATTAATAAACAGATTATTAATGATAGCACGTATCTTAACAACCTCCACCAAAGTTCTCAACCATTAGCATCCTTTTTTTTTTTTTTCTGTTCCCATGACCGTCATGAGTTCCCAATTATGTTTACTTGAAATTGCCTCTTTTTAGTATGTGCTGTGTCTTTTTCATTTCTTAGTCTATAGTATTTCTCTAATAGGTGCAGAGGTTTCTACAAAAATGGCTACAAGGCCGAGAGCCAATACTGACTTTGAACAAACTTATTTCTGATCAAGATACCCTTAATGTCATTTCATTTTCTCTTTCCTTGGTGGTTTTTGCAAGCAAGTTTTTGCAAGGCTGATGAAATTTGCTAGTGTATTCTTAAAACATTCTGCGGATGGATTTCTTCTGGGGTCCAGTATTCAAATGAGGCTATTTGAAAACATTCTAACAATTTCTGATACTCAAGATAAGAAATCCCAAAGCTGAAGTGGACAAAACACGAAGCCAATCCCATGTATACCTGGGGTCTAGGCAAGACCAAAGAAATGTGGGCAGATATTCATTGCTCTGGCTGGAAATGTGGTTGGTGTTGGGACACTTTAGTCACTGATGATGCATAGATAGAGAGTGAGGTGGAAAGTGAGATTCAAAGATCTAACCAAGGAGGAACCTTTGAGAATCCAAAAAAGTGAGCGTACACACAACTGAACTCAGACGGTAGGAAGGAGGAGGGAGACAGACATCTCTGAATTATGTTTACTATTCATACAAAACAGACTAAGTTTTAAACCATAAAGGACTGAACTACTCTCACTGAAAATAGTGATTCCTGCCTTTAGCAACAGTGGCAAACCAGGCATGGTGGTGCATGCCTTTAATCCCAGCACTCAGGGAAGTAGAGGCAGGTGGATTGCTGTGAGGTTGAGGCCGGTCTGGTCTACAAAGTAAGTCCTAGTCAGTCAAGGCTACACAGAGAAACCCTGATCTAAAAAAACAAAAGAAAAGAAGGAAGGAAGGAAGGAAAAAAACAGACAGACAGAGAGATAGACAAACAATCAATAATTGCTCTTGGGAAGTGGAGAAATAAAGATTTTATATATCTGATTTATGCAGGGAAATTTTAAGTCTAGTACGCAATGCACATTCTCAGTTTCTTTGTCAATAAATGAGAGTAACAGCGTTCACTTTCCAAGAGCACAGTGGGTACATAAAGCAAAGACACTTCTCTTGCCATTCCTGTGCTTGCATTCATTTTGAGTGTGGGTTTGAGATTTGGAATTAAGGCAGTGTCCAGTGATTAGTGATGTTTGGAACAGGGTGGGATTACACATATGAGGTACAGAACAGATGGTAGACTGAGAATTCAACAAACTTCAGAGCCAGAGAAACAGTTTCTCATTGCCCAATAAAGAATCTTGCGGCATTGGATACCTTATCAGGGGCTCTTCACTCAGGCACCTTCCCATTCTCAGCAGTCATTAACTGCCTATAGGTCTTAATCTAGGAATAACCCTCTGATAATTACCCTCCCACATTAGGCATATCAACTGGTGTTGTCTTTATGCAGATCTTGCTCAGGCAACTATATTGGTAAAATTTCATTGACAAACTTCCTTGTCATGTATGCATAAAAGACAACACTAAATGGAATTATATATACATACATATATATATATGTGTGTGTGTGTGTAGTAAATAATAGTAAATAATAAATAGTAAAAATAATAAAAATAAAAGATTTTTAATTTGTACAATAGTTGAGAGATACAGAAGGAGCTGAAGAGATGACATGAAAGGGTAAATGACATAAATATAGTACTAATATATGAAAATTTCAAAAAAAAAACCCTAAGTTAAAAATAATCTTGTGGATAAAGGAGCAACCTTGCTCTTCATAACCAATGTGGGTCAAAACTTCAGACACATTTAATTAAAATATTTGTGTAAAAAATGTCTTAAGATACCAAAGCCTATATCAACATATTCAGTTGGAGCGTTTGCACCAACTGCAGAGTTCCTGTTTGAGAGAGAGGAGAGGGACTCTAATTAGAGTCTGTCATATTCTAATTCTCTGAATTTATGAACCCTGCTTCAGCACTTTTCTAATCACAGATTTTCAAGCAAGAGCTATTGGTTGAGAAAAACATGCAAATTCTGATGTATTTATAAGCAGTCTTATTTCGCTGTCCTAATGAGTCATTAGTTGATTATTAACCAATTACCAACCACGTAGATGAAAGTATGAAGACAATTATGAAATCTGAACTTGGAGGCCTCCAGTTCCAGGTGAAGTATATAAGCAGGTGGGAAGACAGTACTTCCATCTTCACCAGAAGAACACTGAACAAGTTCACAGTCAAGAACTCTTCAGCTCAGAAGAAAATTGATGATATGGAGAATCATCACCCTTAAAGCCAGAGCCAGGCAAAAGAAAAAGAAATCCATAGCTGTCAGGAACAGAAGCTCCTTCGGAAGCCATGACCTAATAGGGACATTTAAAGAGGCACTAACTGTTAAGGACTAAGCACAAACTTACTTGATGGAGAAAAAGAAAAGTAAAACTCAAAGGGGCACAACCTTAAGGAGGCTTTCATAGTCCTATCCAAAGGAAAAATATCTGAGAATGGGGATACATCTACTGAGACACTGAATGAATAATTCATAGCCTTCCAGTGCAGAACACAGCAAGGCTAGAGAGCATAGAGAGCATCGTCGGTGAGTTCTAAATACCCAAGGAATACATAATAGGCTTTCTTTATAGTTAACGCCAGATGATGCATGGAACACCTAAGCAAGATAAAGACATTACATCATACGAAAGGAAAATCAGCAACCAATATCTTATTAATGTGTGTGCAAATGATCTCAACAAAGAACTATCAACTAACTTCTACAAATATTAAACATCATTGAGCAAGTAGAATTTATTCCACATCTTCAAGTTTGGCTCAACATTCAAAATTATCACTGTTTGTCGTCCTGTCAACAGATTAAAACAAATAATCACCTGGCCATATCTATAGTTATAGAAAAAATGTTTGACAATATCTAATATGCATATATGTCCTACCATATGTAAAATTCAACTGAAAATGGATAAAATGTTTAAATGTAAGGACACCAAATCTGAAGCTTGTCAAGGAAAGCATATAGGAAAAGTTCTTTGAGATTTGTCTCGCTATTTGTTCCTGAGATTTGACAGCAAAGGAAGAGCAACAAGAACAAAGAGAAAGCAGAGCCCAGAAAACCAAAAGCCTTCTACACAGCGGAGAGGGAGAAAATGGAGTGGAAGAAACCATTTACAAATCATGCACCTGATACAAAAAGTAAAAGGAATCCTTACAATTCAAAGGGAAACTTTAACAGCCTGTTTAGAAAATAGGCTGGGGACTTGAATAGGCATGTCTCCAAAGAAGACATACAAATAGCCAACACGTATTTGAAGAAAGGAATTCAAAGAAACGTAAAACAAACAAACCCAACTCACTGAAATGTCACTCACTCTTTTAACAAAAGACAACACCTGCTATGACTCTGTGGAAAAATTAGAGTACTTCTACATTAACGCTGGGAATGCAATATGATGCAAAAATAATATGGAGATTTCTCAAAGTGAAAAGAAAACAATTACCATGTGTCCTAACAATCTCACTTGATTATTGAAAAGGATGAAATCAGAACCTGGAAGAGATATCAGCACACCTATGTTCACTGCAAGATGTTGGCATAATGTTCCTGTGGACTGTGCACAGTTTACCCTTGTTCATTCAATGCTGACTTCTGTAAACCCACTATCTACTGTCAATCCAGACATTGCACTGTGATGCTTATTCTAAGTATCTCCTGTCTCAAATTTGTTTAAACGTGTCACTATGTGTTTTCTGTATTGCCAGCTAGCTAATGCTGAGGAAGGCAGAGAGTAGGGTGGGACATGCTGGTCCAATGAGGGGAGGAGAAATAGCAGCAAGGACAGGAGAAACACATGTGGAGAACATCAGGAAGCCCCAGGATGAATCAGTCAGGTCTAGGATATGAACAAAATGCAAGCACAGTGTGGGAAATCTGAATGGGAAGAAACTATACGAGCGTTGAGGTTTAGGGTGGAGTAATTATTGCACAGCATTGTGCTATAGGATAATTAAATAGATCCTAGTCTCTTTCTGTGGCTATTTGGGTATAAAGCTGGTTAAGGAATAACTGCTGATTTATTAAAATTATTATTAATATTAAGTATTAATAATCATTCATCAGTAAGCCTAGTCACAATAGCCAAAAGATAGAAACAAGCTAAATGTACACTGAGAGATGAAAAAAGAAAATGTAGAATGTGCTTGTGAATCTGATACATGACTTTAAGTTGTAAAGAGAGGGAAATTCCAATTTGAGACAACAGGGATAAACCTTGAGAACGCTATGTTCAGTGAAATACGCCAGTTACTAAAAGAAAAGCATTTCATGGCAGCACATATGTGAGCTACCTAAAGTAGCCAAATTAACATAAGCAAAGCAAATAATGATGGTTATTATCACTAGGAGGGAAAACTAAAAACTCACTAATGAACAGAAATAAACTTTGAGTTGTGAGTCACAGTCGTCTGTAATTCTAGGTCCAGGGGATCTGCTAACCTCTAATTGCCTTCACAGGCACCAGATATGCATGAGACACACATACATGCATGACGGCAAAACACTAATACACAGAAAAAAAATTAATAAAATATAAAATGTAAATTTTAAAAACCTAATTGATTTTTTATAAATACACAATTAATAACTGATACTTGAAATTAAAAACATAATGCAATTTGTATTAGTACAAAATGAGATATTACACTTTCATCCACTATAAAAAAATTCATACTTATGTATAAATCAAAGAAATATGTATAAAGTCTAAATCAGAAAAAACTAAGACCTAGATTGGAAAAAAATGCAAATGCTTAAAGCCCAATAAATTATTCTGTGACTATCAACAGATGATTTTTTGATTTTGTCTGGAGAAACAATAGTCAAAAGCAATATTGAAGGAGAGCAGAACAGAATGACCGATACCAACTGACTTTGTAACAACGTGGAAATGCGGTAACTGAGACAATATGAGGTCACTGAAAGAATAGTGACATAGATAACGGAGAGCAAGAGACCCAGACATAGCCCCACATAAATATATTCAACTGAGTGCCACCAGGGAGGATAGCAGGCCACCAAGAAGAGACTTGATACCCTATGAGCATATACAGGGGGAGGAAGTCCCCCTCAGTCACAGTCATAGGGGAGGGGAGTAAGGGGGAAATGGGAGGGAGGGAAGAATGGGAGGATACAAGGGATGGGATAACCATTGAGATGTAACAAGAATAAATTAATAAAAAATTAAAAAAATAAATATATTCAACTAACCTTAGACACTAGCAAAAGCAGTCCAATGGAGAGAGGGTAGTTTTCCAGCAACGCTGTAACAACTGTGATTACATGCAAAAACGTGAGCGAAAAGCATTTCTATGCCTTTACAGCAATGAGCTAAAAAACAAATGAGAGCCACAGCTGTAAACTGCAAAATAATTTATAGAGAATAAGACTGAAGAAATGTAGGGGACCCCAGGCTTGTTGAGAGAATTTAGATATACACTAAGAGTTAAGTAGTTGAAAATGTTTTGAGAGCAGATATTTGTAACTTAGAAGAGCTGACTATTTATAGTCACTATGAGCTCCTTAAAAGCCAATTATTACAGATTTCTAACTCAAAATGAAAAGGTCAATGAAACATTCTGTAGGGTTTAGAATCAAATGAGGTCAACATTAATAGCTATAACTTATGTGTTATTTTTTTAAGTAAGGGTTATAGAAACTAAGCCGAGGAAGGCTCTGTGCAGCACCCTGTTCTGGGCAGGGCCACTCTGCTTCCTTCTCAGAAGGAGTTTCAAGCACTGACATGAGGCCCTGGCTAGACTAAGGTTTTGTTCCTTTTAGTTCAGTATGTTGGTTTCAGCCACCCAAGGAACTCCATCCAAGGTCACTTTCTTCCTTGAATTATAGTTTTAACATATTATTTTTCATCTGTCTTAATTTGTATATGTATACACACATTATATATATATGTATGTAATATACATACACATATATTCATACACATAGAATAACAATTAATAAAATAGAAAAAGTTAATTTGAAAAACTTAATTGATTTCTTATAAATATACAATGAATAACTGATACTTGAAATTGAAAACATAGTGACATTCATATTAGTACAAAATGAAATATATTATTCTCATTTATTCTTTTGATTTTTCTCTTATTTTGTATTTCTGTTTCTTTTTATTTTTCTGTTTTCTCATTTATTCTTTATTCCTTTTCCTACATTTGAAGTGTAGTTCAATAGAATTTGTTGTCACTCATTTATGTATTTGATTTGATTCTATTTTGTAAACAGAAGTTTTACAGATGGCATTTGCAAATGATTAATTTTCAGATGATTTAGATCAATCTTGCCATGAGATTTCCCCCTGATTTTAGTCTAACAAGACAGTTTTTCTGTGTAAATTTAATATGCTATTAAACTTGGTATGGTTGCTAAAGAGACTGACTATGCCCCAAATTGGCTCCTCTAAACCACTAGTAGTAATACCTTTGCCAAGATGAAGTTAGGCCGGGATAACTTCATATGAAGACCATAAGCAAGGTTCAGCATAATATTTTATCCTCTAAACACTACCATGAAAATTGGCTAATCATGAGAAAGTCTTATCCCACTCTCCACTCAAGTGTGGAGACTGTCCTGTCCAGAAGAGACTTGATACCCTATGAGCATATACAGGGGAAGGTAATCCCTCTCAGGAACAGTCATAGGGGAGGGGAATAAGGGGAAAATGAGAGGGAGGGGAGAAGGGAGGATACAAGGGATGGGATAACCATAGAGATGTAACAAGAATAAATTAATAAAATAAATAAATAAAAAATTAAAAAAAAATAAAATTGGCTAATCAGGGCTGGAGAGATGCCTCAGTGGCTAAGAGCACTCACTGACTGCTCTTCCAAAGGACCCGGGTTCAATTCCCAGCACCCACATGGCAGCTCACAACTGTCTATAACTCCAAGATCTGACACCCTCACACAGACATATACGCAGGCAAAACACCAATGCACATAAAATAAAAAAGTAAATTAATTAATTAAAAAAATAAAAGAAAATTGGCTAATCACTTAATATTGTGGCTGGAGAGACACTACACTGTTCCATGGAAGATGCTAGAACAACAGAGGTAGTAACTGTGAAATTATGTTGTCAGAAAGAAAGGCCCAAAGAAATGTTTACCCTGTGATGTCTTCTATACAGCACAGTGAGGGACCTTGCTCCTTGGATGTTTTCACCAACACCAACTTTGCAGATGTTAGCTATTGCAGTAAATGTACCTTTGGCCACAAGTTTCATACTTTGTGAGACGTGCTTCCCTATGCTGAACCAGGCTCTTCCAGGCAGTCAAGTTGGTCACACAGAGGGTGTATACAGCCTGAAGTTTTCTATACAGTCAGTGTATGGAGTCCCTGCTTTATGATGGTCAAAACATTTAAAAGCAGAGGCAGGAACACTGGGTGGAACATAGCATCTTCCTTTCTACTTGTGCATGGAGATTGAAAATCTATTCTGGAAATTACTCATCTTCAACCTCATCAAAAGTAACATTTGAAAGCAAATCACAGAGAGAACATGCTAGATATAACAGTTCCAGAAGATGAATCCTTAGTGTCCCACTGGGGCCATTCCTTGACGTCATAGCCATGATAGTCAATGATGCTCATGGATGCTGCTGTGATAGAGAAGGGGGAGAAGGATATGCCACGTAGGCTGTGGTGGTTAGCCACACCGAGTCCACATCCACAGCTCAGTTGGCCACTCTGAGTCCACATCTACAGCTCAGTTAGCCATGCTGAGTCCATATCCACAGCTCAGTTAGCC
>OU015756.1:79986479-80005719 GCA_907169655.1 Acomys percivali
TCCACAGCTCAGCCATGCTGAGTCCACATCCACAGCTCAGTTAGCCATGCTGAGTTCACATCCACAGCTCAGTTAGCCACGCTGACTGAGTCCACATCCACAGCTCAG
This sequence comes from Acomys percivali, assembly GCA_907169655.1. Lineage (NCBI taxonomy): Eukaryota > Metazoa > Chordata > Mammalia > Rodentia > Muridae > Acomys > Acomys percivali. The sequence continues at coordinate 79,986,588 of OU015756.1, forward strand.
GCACTAACGACCCTCAGGCACTCAGGGTCTGTTAATAACCTTATGTGTATGAGTGTTTTGTCTGTGTGTGTATGTATATGTCCTATGTGTGTGCCTGGTGCCTTCAGGGGTTTAACAAGGGTGTTGGAACCACTGGAACTATGTGATTATCTGGAATCAAACCTGGGTCTTCTGTAAGAACAAATGTTCTTAACTGCCAAGCCAGCCTCAAAATCTACTTTTAAGTTAAGAAACTGGAGCACGAGCTCCAGAAACTGTAAATTACTTTCCTAAAATCATACATATAAACAAAAAGCTTTGAAGGAGAGATAAACCTGTTTTCAGGATCCCAATTGTGGGATCGGAATAGTCTTGTGAGTGAGCAGGTGAGGTTAATCCACTAGAAGACCAACCACCTCCTGCAGGAGCTTGATTGTTGCCAGCTGAAAAGATCTCATGAACAGACTCTGGGAGGAGATATATAAATGAGTGCAGAACTGGAGGCGGGGCTTTTGGGAGACTTCGGATAGTTTTGGCTGTTCATCACTCCACTTCGAGACACTCCTAGAGAGAACCGCGCCAGGGAAGGCTTCAGGACTCCGGGCTCCTGCTGAGGTTCTGGGTTCTGGTTACTCCATGTTCCAGCAGAAGAAATCCTGCTGATTACACCGGGAGAATCGTTCCTCGGAACTGATATCCTCACTGTTTTGATGTTGTGTTCTTTAATCCCCTTTTCCTATCATTTTGCTTAGCTGGGTTATAAGTGACGTATGCTTGGTTATTGAGTTTGTAATAAAATATATTGGTTAAGAAAACTGAGCCTACAGAGCTTGATATGCTGCAGTTTGAGAACTGAGCGCCCTTTAGTTTTAGATGGTGAAGTTAAGAGGCGTATTCACTGGCACCTTCTAATCTTCAAGTGACAAGGACATAGCGCTTCCAAAGAGTAGCTGCGACTTCATAGACAGACTCTCAGCAAGGGGGTTCTGCGTTTCCTCATTACATCAAATATTTAGAAAAGAATCATACATGTGTTGCTTCATTGTTATTTTATGTAATAGAGTTTAAAGTGAAATCCATTAAAACATGTAGGCAAAAAAAAAAAAAAAGTACACTTTACCAGTGAATCAAAGACTGATTCTAAAGAGGCTCTCACCATTTGTAAGAAAGATGAGTGAAGACGCAGCCTAAACCTTGCAGCAAAACCCATCAAAACCCACGCCACCTGCACTCTGAGAACAGAAGGTTAGAAGCTGTAGTTATGGACTTAGGGTGGATTTAGGTGATACTTTATGAGTCAGGAAATGCCCTTTTTAAAAAAATGACAGCATGGGAGGAGGCATTGCCTCAGTCTTGCTCTTTAAGGCTTTACTCAGGAAGAAATCTCAGAGACAGGACACTCGATATCTGCTCCTTTCTAAACGCTCATCTGTACAGTTAGGGAACTGTTCATTTCACCCTTTGATATGCATCACATATTCTTTAGGACTCATAATTCATATGAGCATAAGTAAACTACAAAATATTTATTTACTCCAAGAATATGATCTATAATCCCTTTTCACAATGAACATTAATCCAACTCTGTCTAGAAAAATTATGCAATTCATTATTATAAGTAATCTCCATTGTGCCATATGTTTAACCTTCATCTCCCCTGCCCAGTCCCATAATCTCACAAATCCACTGGCGTTATGTGATCAGCATCTGGTGTTCACACAACCTCTGCTTCTTAGCAAATACATGAAAAACCCCTGCATAAAAGTGTCACTTTAACAGCCATAGGGGAGGGGAGTAGGGGGAAAGCAGGAGGGAGGGAGGAATGGGAGGATACAAGGGATGGGATAACAGTTAAGATGTAATATGAATTAATTAATAAAATATATATTAAAATGTCACTTTATGGGCTTTCTAAATGATTTGACTCTGTTCTTTGGTAATATTTGCATTCTTTTCTACAAAGATCTGTAATGACGAAAAATGCCTTCCCTACTGAAAGGTTTTGGAGATATCTAAGTGGCAAATGACGTGAAACTAGATTTAATGTCCTGACAGCAAAGATGGCAACACTTTAAGTGTTTCAGCATTCTGTGCTCGTGGAGTGTAGAGAGAGCATTGCTTAGTGGACAGGCACCTCTATTATTGGCATGAAGTCTGTGTTGGCTTTCCTGACTGGCTGAGGCGTCCAGGAAACCCACAACTCTGAGGCCTGGGAAGGTATCTCAGCTCCGAGTAGGGCACTGTCCCAAGGGAAGGGCATCCTAAGATACGGGAGCCCAGGAACCACACAGCTCTTAGAGGAGGCCTCCTCAGCAGACATGTTGCAGCTCCCAGAGGAGGGTTGTCCTAATCCCTGAGAGGCAGAGGAGCTTAGGAGGCTGAGCCTCACTCCTTCTCCAGCTGTTGTAGCTCCTGAGGAAGGACTTCCCCAACCCTAGCTGAGTTTGGGAGCTTAGGAGCTTAAGCTCCACTCCTTCACTTCTTTCTCCTCTTCACTGCTCCTTTCTGGTGAGCAAGTCACACCAGATGGTAAATCTTTTAAGAGAGATTTGTTGGGAGTGGGGAGGATGACTCCAAGAGAGGAGGGAAGAATCCAGCAGTGGCTGCTTCTACTCCCAGGTGAAGAAAGCAAAGACCTAGGCAGACATAGCCTTTATATAGGACTTTCTTTTTTTTATGGGGCAGAGCTTTCTAGGCAGAGATCTCTAAAGTGAGGATTGAGGCTTAGGACTTGATGAATTTTTTTATTCAACCTTTTCCACCTAAAATCAGCATAAAACATGGAAAAGTCCACCTGAGGGACTGGAAATGGCCCTTGTTCTGAGAATCTCCTGTCTCATTGTTGTGTTAGCACTGCTTCCCAATTGTCCCCTGATGTGCCAATAAAGCAGCTTACAGCCAGTCCCTGAGCAGAGAAAGAATATGGCAAGACTTCCTCACAGCTAGGGGAGGAGAAGGTAGAACAGGAAGTGAGGGATTGAGCCCCAAGGAGAGATCCAGGGGACCTGAGGAGAGGGGCTGGGGCAGAAAAGCTACAAAGTGCAAGTATCTCTAGAATGCACACTGAGAAATTAAGGCAATTAGCTTAGAGTTTTAAGAATAGAGTAATAACCACTTAGTTGACCTGTACTCTAGGGATTTGAAAATTCCCATAAACTGCAGGTGCATGAGGGAGCATCCTGGGACAGTCACCAGTCAGCAGCACCACTGCCGGAACCATAGCCTCGTAGTCCTAGAAGGTCCCAGAATTTGTTGACACCCAGTGCTGTGACTGTGGATCTCTTTTGGGGAAAGAGGGACAGGGCTTTGTCTCCTAGTGGAGAGGTGTAACAGTCTGGTTTCTGAGGGTCTCATATCTCTCATCCAATCCTGCTCACCTGCTCATATGAGCAAAAACCCTTCCCTGGATGGTGAAGAGAGGACAATTGTGCAAAGGATCCAAAATCATGGTAGAAATTACTTAGAGTCCATTTGCCTGGTTTTACAACAACTGCTCACTCATTCTACGTTTTCAGCCACTCTAGTTCTCAATGTGGCCAGACAAGGTTCATATAACAAATCCTATTTTTATCATTCTTTCTTGTATTCCTATTACTGAGACATTTTCTATACCTTATCCATTTTGCAAATTAGATTACTTCTATATCTCTAATTGCCAATAATTCTTCATGATCTGAGTGCATAATATTAAACTGTAATGTGTTCTTGTTTTGTGAATGCAAATTATTCCTTCCTGTGACTTTTAAAGATAATTATTCGGGATATTTTTGCTATGTTTCAAGAATTGTATATCTTTGGGATGCTGTTTCATGTTTGTTTTGTTGTTTTTGATGTTGTTGAATTTTCTGTCTTTTGTGATAGAAACTTTCTTCCACGTCTCCATGACCTTTGGCTTTCTCTCACAGGTGAAAAAAGGCTGTGTGTGTGTTGGTGGGGCCAGTTGATTTAACCACATCCTGGTTGGAAGAGGACATCATTATTTTGATGTGCTATTTTTTACTAGTTACATTGTATTTTTATTTTAATTTTGTATGGTGACTCAGAGAATAAAATATGTATGCAAAATATATTTCTTATACAATATATATATATGTGTGTGTGTGTGTGTGTGTATACATACATATGCATAATTTTAGTTTTCCATGGTGTTACTCTCAAAACATTCCTGAAACAGGAGAGTAAGATGTAAGAACTAGAGCAAGAAATAGGCAGACAGTGTGCAGGCTTGTAATTGCAGCATTTGGGTAGTTAGTTAAACCTACTATGTGCTAAATAATGACACCTTATCTCAAAAATATATGAAAGTAAAGAAATGGCATACTTAACTATTTTTTCTATAAATAAATTTAAATGGTGCCTAACTCAATACTTTATTAATTTTTGTACAATGCTTGCCCCTAGAAAACAGATATCTTAAGTCTCAGTAGCCAGAAGCATTAAATATGTGAGGGTTCCAGTGTCTCAGATATTTCCTCCTCACACCTCAAAAGTGGCTGGATTCCAACAGGCCCAGACACTAACAGAAGAGAGGGAACACCGTAAGTAAATAGAAGCTCCTGTTGGAGTTACGAGGGACCATCCCACCATTGCAAAAGCTGCCAGGTAAGTGTTCAAAGATGTTCACTCAATGGTGGTCAATGAACCTTTGGAAATTCATCATGCTTCTTTCTCAGGATTAAAACATCCACTTCAAGAATGGATGGTAAACAGTTTACTTAACACTGAAATACATAGAAATTCTGTCTGCAGGGAAAGACTTGTAAACTTCAGGGTGACTATGCAGAGACTCCTTACTATTCTCTAATAGTGAGAAAAGCAATATGCTGTGTTCACCATAGTGAGGAAACGAACCAGGCTTGAATGTCCCTCAGCAGGCGAGTGGATAATGACATCGGTACGTTTATGGAATGGAATTTTATTCAGCTGTAACCAAAAATGAAATCTGGAGGAAAATAGATGGATCTGGAAATGATTATGTTAAGCAAGGTGACCCAGACTCAGGAAGACAAATACCACTTTTTTTTCTTTTTTGCATACCCTAGCTTTTAATGGATGTATATATTTATATGGGAATATGGGGGTTGCAGATCAGGGAGAGGGATGAAAAAGAGTGAGAGGATTAGCAAAATAAACCATTTGTGAAAATGTGTTAACAGAATCTATTACTTTTATTACTTTGTGTGCTAATTTTTAAAAAAAGGGGGGAAAGGCAGAGGGGGCCGGTGTTTGTCATGCTACATGAGGTCCTGAGGAAAGCCAGTGCCCTGGCTGGCAGTTGCAATCCCAGTGCTGAGGAGATGATAGCCTTCCTCCACAGACAGATCCCTAGTGATCTCTGGCTAGGCAGCTTAGACTGGGCAAGTGTTAGGTCCCTGCAAAAGATCCTGCCTAGAAACCAAGGTGGACAGCTCCCAAGGACTGACCGCTGAGAGTGATCCCTGGCCTCTGCACGTATGCGTATGCTCCTGCACACATGGACGTGCACACACATGAACACACACACATACACATGCAAAGAGGGACATAAGAAAAATGGTTATCACATGAACAAGCATCTCACTAAATAAGGTACACAAGTGACTAATGAGCTCATAAAGTGTTCAGTGTCTATAATATGTGGAGTAAGCTAACATTAAAAACTAAAATCATCTCCTGATGCACACTTGGTGGAGACAGTGATGAAGACTAGTAGAGATTAATTGGGCAAAATCCTGACAAGGGGGAGCTGGAGTTCTTGAGCACTGACGTAGACTAGTACAGTTTGTTTGCAAAAAGTATAGCACTCTTTTGTAACATGATGCAAACAAAAAGTATAGGACTTATTATTTCCACTTTATAATGCCTTTGCACAGGAAAAGCAAAAATAGGTATCCACCATAAAGACTTATTATTAGGGAATAAACAAAATAATTCAAGGTCTGATGCCTGTTTTTATTTATACGGAGCTTCTAGAAAACATAAGCTGGAAGGAGAAGACAGATTGATGTGTTAGCCTTTTAGGTAGAATCAGGGATTAACCACAAAACAGCACAGAAAAAGACTCAGGAGTGATAGACGTGTTCTAAACGTATGCTCATACAATCATACCACTGGGCCAGTTAAGATGCATCTAATTGTACAGTTGAAGTGGAGGAACCTCATGGTCTGCAAACCAGAGCTCAGTGAACCTACCAGTAAAATGAGGAATGCTCTATGATCAATTTTATTTTTCAACTGTCAGAGAAGTACATATCCCTCAGAATTTAGATTTAAATTTCTATTACTAGTTGCGGTGAAAGCAAGCATTGTTCTATGGTTGTAAATATTTTAGGTAGTGTTGGTAAAAATGCTTAATTTGAGATAGTGTAGACAATTATGTAACATTTTGGGATATGAAGAATTATTTTTATTTTCTGATTTTGCAAACAACACTCTTGAATGGATTTTGCTGACAATCATGTGACTTCTACAACACCCCATAAGCAGAAGAGAGCCCTGCAACTTGAACGGACCCCCACATGTTATCTAGTTTGCTGGCACCAACTAGCAAGCCAAAGCATAGCCAGACCTCCTAACTCATAACCCAAGGATTGACTTTCTCTGCAGCAAGGAAGGAGAGGCATGTGTCAGCATTACAGGCATCTTGTCATTCTGAAATCTGATTTTTCTTTTTCTCTCCTGATATGTTTTGTACTTGCAGTGAGCCCAGAAGTGATTACTCTATAAAGTAAATAAACATAAGATGTTATCTCCCATAGGGCAACTTCTGTGTGTGGCTAAATGAGCCAAGATGAAGAGACACTTCAAATAAAGACTCAGCTGGAATAGCACAGCAAAGAGGCTGCTTAGCTTGAAAGGGAGTCTGGCACATAGCCACTGTGATTCATAAACCATAATGTAATAAAGTTGTATGAACAAGATTCTAATTTCCATATTCAACACAGGTTACCTGAATGAGCCATATGAGACCTAATTTTCAGAAACAGCATTAATTCTCTGGAAACAAAATGATCCACTTCATACCAGCCAGAATGCGGTAGCTAAAGGTCTTCCACGCCCTACAACCCATCCGTGTTTTTCTTCCATTGGTACATTCAGAGAGGCATCTCTGGACATATCTTTAGTTGAATCTTAGTCTAGTTAAATACCTGCTTTAAGCCATCTACGGACAATTAGAGAAAAAAATAGGTATTTAAAGAAAAAAGAAGAGGACATCTGAGCCAAAAAATAAAAAATAAATAAACTTTAATAGCATTCCTTCAGAGATCCAGGCTTTTCTGTTGCAGCAAAATGAAGAAAAGTTTGAAGGGGTTGTGGTGTCAAAGTTGTTCAAGATTAGAAACAGCAATGTTTACACAAATGATTCCTACAAACTACATCTTACTAACATCTCTGTTAAGCTAGCAAATAACAAAGCTGAAGAATTGACATTCAGCAGGTCTCCTGCCTGAGAGAAGTCAGAGATGACAAGCTTAGCCAGATGATTTTCCTTGACCTAGCTATGCACTGTAAGGACTGATGACATACCCCAGTAAAAGCACTCCAACGTTTGTGTTGTTTTAAAAAATCAAGATCGTCCCTTGTGGAAGGTTTTCCTTAAGCCTAGAATGTGGTATGAACGTAGTGATTCATAGTGAACACTGAGATTAAATAAGAAACATATTCTCTCAGCTACAGCTACTAAGTTAGAGCAAAAGACAGTGTTGTGTTTTAGATTTGGTTCTTTAACATATGTCACTTTGAGGACCAATATTTTACATATTCTCCCAATCCAATTTGTTCACCATGATATTCTCTAATTTATATATGTTATGTAATTTGTGTGCATAGATGCCAGTATTTTCTTTTTCTGTTTACCGATTTATGGACATCCCCAGATAACTCCACCTCATAGTTATCATCAATAATGTTGAAATGAGAAAGGGAGTTCATATATTTCCTTCAGAGGGTCTAGGAGAAGGAGAAGGCCATATCAAGACTCCACAATTTAAAGTAGATGTTGCAAACCCGCATTAACTGCCATGCCAAAAAGCCTCTGGGATACTAGAGCAACTTTAGGATTAGATCTCTCTCCACCAGGTCCTCGCTTGACTGGACCATGCAGGACACAACCAGCAAAACAGCGGAGGAGGCCTGTGGGACCCACAAGCCGCTTTGGACTTGTAGCTCTCTCTACGCTCTCCTCACTGGCTGGCCTATCTGGGACACAGACAGCAAACCAGAACAGCCAAATCAGGTGCTGGTCATAACCAACATTGTCCACCATACCAAGGAGGCAGGAGGAGACATGAGCAGCTTTTGCCTTGGAGCTCTCTCAGCCCGATTCTCTCATGCATGACTCAACTGGAACACAGACAGTACTGAGCAGAGTTGAGCTGTGCTCAGTCTCTATCACACATTATCCACCATCCTAAGCAGGCCTCTGGGGAGCCCTAACAGGTGGCTTTGAGCTTCTTTGCCTACTCATGATCTGCCTGGCTCACCTAGGATACAGGACAGTGAATCCATTGGAGGAACCTCCAAATGCTGATACCAGAGACAACCAGACGGCTAGAGGACAGTGGAAGAACACAAGCAACAACACTCAGAGCCACATGACACCACCAGAAACCAGTGGTCCTACCGCAGCAAGCCATGGAGATACTAACACCCCCCCCCAAAGCACAAGAAGAAGATTTTAAATCTGAGGTGATGAAAGTGATAAAAATTTCAAAGGGGGAAAAGAAACATTACAAATGAAACACAAGAAAACACATTCACACAAATGAAGGAATTGAATAAATCCTATAAAGAATTATAAAATACAATCAAATGTGAGAAAGAAAGAAATAAGACTATTCAAGACCTAAAAATGGAATTATAAGCAACAAAGAAAATACAATCTGGAAAACCTGGGGAAGAGAACAGGAACTGAAGACACAAGTTATACCAACAGAATACAAGAGATGGAAGAGCGACTCTCAAGTGTAGAAGATATGGTTGAAGTTATAGTTACATCAGTAAAAAATATATATATATATATATATATATATATATATGTTAAAACTAAAAAGTTTCTGACACAAAATATCAAAGAAACATGAGATACTATAAAAAGACCAAACCCAAGAATAATAGGAATAGAAGAAAGAGAAATCTTCAAGCTCCACAGCCAAGAAAACATATTCCATGACAAAACCAAGTTTAAACTCTACCTAGCCACAAATCCAGCCCTAGAGAAGATACTATAAAGAAAACTCCCACTAATCTAAGGAAAAATAAACCAAGATGATGTCTTAATACTGAACTTCTATTCCCCAAATGCAGGAGCACTCACATTTGTAAAAGAAACATTACTAAAGCTTAAATCACACATCAAACACCATTTAACAGTGGTGGGAGACTTCAACACCTCGCTTTTATCAATAGACAGATCCTCAAAACAGAAACTAAATGGAGAAATATTGAGACTAATAGATATTATGAAACAAATGTACCTAACAGATATCTACAGAACATTTCACCCAAACATAAAACAATATACCTTGTTCTCAGCACCTCACAGAACCTTCTCTAAAATCGACTACATACTTGATCACAAAGCAAACCCAAAGAGATACAAGAAGATCAAAATAACTCCTTGCATTTAATCAGGCCACCATGGATTAAAACTGGAACTCAACAAAAAAAGAAACAACAGAGAGCCTAAAAACGCTTGAAAAAATGAACAACTCCCTACTCAGTGACCTCAGGGTCAGGGATAAAATAAAAAAAGAAATTAAAGATTTCCTAGAATTCAACTGATATGAAGGCAGAGCATGCCCAAACTTATGAGACACAATGAAAGCAGTGCTAAGAGGAAACTTCATAGCACTAAGTGCCTTCATAAAAAAATTGGAGAGATCCTGTACTAGCAACTTAACAGCACAACTGAAAGCTCTAGAACAAAAAGAAGCAGACACACCGAAGAGGAATAGACAGGTGGAAATCTTCAAACTCAGGGCAGAGATCAATAAATTAGAAACAAAGAGAACAACTCGAAGAATCAACAAAACTAAGGGCTGGTTCTTTGAGAAAATCAACAAGATAGGCAAACCTTTAGCTAAACTAACTAAAAGGCAGAGCGAGAGTATTCAAATCAACAAAATCAGAAATGAAAAGAAGATATAACAACAGATACTCAGGAAATCCAAAGAATCAGTAGATCCTAATTCAAAAACCTATATGCCACAAAATTTGAAAATCTAAATGATATGGATAATTTTTGATAAATTCCACATACCAATGATCAAACTCAGGGCTGAAAATCACTAAATTAGAAGCAAAGAGAACAATTCAAAGACTCAATGAAATGAAGAGCTGATTCTCCGAGAAATCCACAAGATAGACAAACCCTTAACCAACAGACTCAATGAAATGAAGAGCTGATTCTCTGAGAAATCCACAAGATAGACAAACCCTTAACCAACCTAACAAAAGTTAGTGAAAGAGCATTTAAATCAACAAAAACAGAAATGAAAAGGGAAACATAATGACACACACTGAGGAAATCCAAAGAATCATTAGGTCTTACTTTAAAAGCCTATATGCCACAAAATATGAAAATCTAACTGAAATATACAATTTCCTGGATAGCTACCAATTACCAAAATTGAATCAAGATCAGATAAACAAATTAAATAGACCTGTATCTCATAAAGAAATAGAAGCAGCTACCAAAAGTCTCCCAACAAGAAAAAGTCCAAGGCTGGATGGATTCAGTACAGAATTATACCACACTTTCAAAGAAGAGCTAATACCAAATTCTCTTCAAACTATTCCACAAAATACTAACAGAATCAAAATTACCAAATTCTATGAGGCAATAATCACCTGATACCTAAACCACAATTTATCTTATGAACATTGACGCAAAATAATCAGTAAAATACTCACAGACCATGTCCAAGAACACATCAAAACTATCATTCTCTATGACCAAGTAGACTTCATCCCAGGCATGCCTGAGTAATTTAATACATCGAAATCCATCAATATAATTCATCATATAAAGAAAGTGAAAGAAAAACCCACATGATCATCTCCTCAGATGCTGAAAAAATATTTGACAAAATCCAACACCCATTCATATTTAAGGTCTTGGAGAGAGCAGGGTACAAGGCACATATGTAAGCATAGTAAACACAATATACACCAAGCCTATAGCCAACATCAAAGCAAACAGAGGGAAACTTAAATCAATTCCACTGAAATCAGGAATAAGACAAGGCTGTCCTGTCTCTCTGTATTTCTTCAATGTACTACTTGAAGTCCTAGCTAGATAAATAAGACAACTAAAGGGGATCAAGGGGATACAAATTAGAAAAGAAAATGTCAAACTTTTATGATGTATGGATGATATGATAGTATACATAAGTGACCCCAAAAATTCTATCAAGGAACTCCTACAGCTGACAAACACCTAGATCAAAGTGGCTCAATACAGAATCAACTAAAAAAAAATCAGTAGCTCTCCTGTATACAAATGATAAACAGGCTGAGAAAGAAGTTAGGGAAATTACACTCTTCAAAATAGCCACAAATAATATAAAGTATCTTGGTATAACTCTAACCCAGAAAGTCAAATACTTTTATGAAAATAATTTCAAATCTCTGAAGAATGAAATTGAAGATTTCAGAAGATGGAAAGATCTCCCATGCTTGTGGATTGGGAGAATCACTATAGTAAAAATGGCCAACTTAACAGTAGTAATCTACAGATTCAATGCAATTCCTATCAAAATATCTACACAGTTCTTTACCAACCTTAAAAGATCAACTCTCAACTTCATACCATGGGGAGGCCTGACGGCACTCAGAGGAGGGATAGCAAGTTACCAAGAAGAGACTCGATATCTAAGAGCATATATAGGGGGAGGAGGTCTCCCTCAATCACAGACATAGGGGAGGGGAGAAGGGGGGAAGTGGGAGGGAGGGAAGAATGGGAGGAAACAGGGGAAGGGCTAACAATTGAGATGTAATATGAATAAATTAATAATAAAAAATGCAAAGAAAAAAACACCAAAAAACAAAAAAACCAGAATAGCTAAACCAATTCTGTAAAATAAAAGATCTGGAGGAATCTCCTTCTTGGATCTCAAGCCTGTACTATAGAGCAATAATAATAAAAACAGCAAGGTACTGGCATAGAAATAGGCTGGTTGATCAATGTAACCAAATTGAATATCCAAAAATAAACCCACACACCTATGGACGCTTGATTTTTGACAAAGAAATCAAAGTCATACAATAGAAAAAAAAAGATAGCATCTTCAACAAATGGTGCTGGTCTAATTGGATGTCTACATGTAGAAAAATGCAAGTAGATCCACATTTATCACCTTGCACAAAACTAAAGTCCAAGTGGATTAAAGACCTCAACATAACACCAGACATACTACATCTGTTTGAAGAAAAAGTGGGAAACAACCCTGAACTCATTGACACAGGAGACAACTCCCTGAACGGAACCCCAGTAGCTCAGGCTTGAACGTCAGTAATTAATAAATGCTTCTGCAAGGCAAGAACACTGTCAACAGAACAAAATGGCAGCCTACAGACTGGGAAATGATCTTTACCAATCTTACCGAAAAATGGCCAATAACCAAAACACATAAAGAACTCAAGAAATTAAACACCCACAAAACAAATAGCCCCATTAAAAATGGGATACAGAGCTAAACAAAGAATCCTCGAGAGAGGAATAGCTAATGGCTAGAAACACTTAAAGAGATACTCAACATCCTTAGTCACCAGGGAAATGAAAATAAAAACGACTCTGAGACTCCATCTTCTATCTCTCAGAATGGCTAAGATCAAAATCTCAAGTGATAACACATGCTGATGAGGATGTGGAGAAAGAGGAACACCCCTCCACTACTGGAGGGAGTACAAACTTGTACAACTTTGGAAATCAATCTGCAACACCTTTGTAAATCAATCTGGCTACTTCTCAGAAAATTGGGAATAGTGCTATCTCAAGACCCAGCTATACCACTCCTGGGCATATACTGAAAAGTCGTTCTACCACACAACAAGGACATTTGCTCAACTATGTTCATAGTTCATTTGTAATAACCAAACTATGGCAACAACGTAGATGTCCCAAAACCAAAACATGGGTAAAGAAAGTCTGATACATTTACACAATAGATTACTATCCAGCTATCAAAAAACAAGGAAATCTTGAAATGTGCAGGCCAAGGCGTTGAACTAGAAATGATCATCTTGAATGAGGTAATCCAGACCCAGAAAGACACGCATGTAATATCATGTAAATATCACTTGTAAGTGGATATTAGCCCAACATAGATGCTCTCTGAGAGACTCCACCCAGCAGGGTATGGGGACAGGTAGTGGGATTTGCAGGGGAAGAGCTGCAGGTTGTATAGAAGAGATAGTTGATAGAAGGACAGGGGCAGGGGTTGTCAGGAGTTCCAGAAAGAGACTGTTGATGGACCTGGACCCAGAGGAGCCTGCACAGACTAATACACAGACTGATACACCAACCAAGGACATGCAAACAGACAACCTGGACCTCCAGTTTGGGTGTAGCCAATGCACAGCTCATTCTCCACATGAACAAAGGGGGGTGGAACGGGGACCGGCTCTGACAAGATGGTGCCTGGGATTTTATCACTCCCTCTTGGCAGAGAGGCCCTGTGGGAACACAAAGAGGGGGATGCAGATTGTGCAGATAAGACCTGATAGGCTGTGGTCAGATGGTGGGGGAGGAGGACCCCACCTGTCAGAGGTCCTGGGGAGGGTGGGAACAGGAAGACAAGAGAGAGGGTATTACAATCCGGATGTAATGTGAATAAATTACAATAAAAAAAAAAGAAAAAATAATATATGCAACTGAAAAAAAGAAATTGTGGTACATTTACACAATCGAATACTACTCTGAAATTTGCAGGCAAGTGGATGGAAATAGAATGATCATCCTGAGTGAGGTAACCCAGACCCAGAAATACACTTGTGGTGAATACTCGCTTATAAGCAGACATTAGCCACATAATACAGGATAAGCACATTCCAATACACAGACCTAAATAAGCTTAATAACAAGGAGGACCCTAGGGAGGATGCTTAATTCTCATCCAGAAGCACAGAGAGAATAGACACTGGAAGTAGCTGAGAAGGGACAGGACAGGAGCCTACCATAGACATCCCCTGAAAGACTCGACCCAGTGGGGGATCTAAGCAGATGCTGAGACTCACAGACAAACTTCAGGTTGAAAGGAGGGAGTCTTACGCAAGAGAAGGACTTGGAGGGGCAGGAACTTCATGAGGAGACCGATGGAGCTAACAAATCTGGCTGGGGTGAGCAGTGCTGCAGAGACTGACGTAGCAATCAGGGACCATGTGTGCTGAGGACCTACACCCTCTGCTCACATGTAGTAGATAGGCAGCACAGTCTCCTTGTGGGCAGTGGCTACCTCTGACATGTACTCTGGTGCCCACTCATTGATCATTTCCCCCTGGGGGAGTCAGCCTTGCCAGGCCACAGAGGAAGAGGATACAGGCAGCCCAGATGACACTTGGTAGGCTGAGGTCAGATGATAGAGGAGGAAGGCTCCACATTTTTGAGGACTAGGGGAGGCAGGGAGGAAGAATGAGAGAGGGAGGGTGGATTAGGGGAAGGGTCTACACTGGTATGTAAAGTGAACAAATTAAAATTTTTTTTTAAAATTACATGTTGCAAGTTCCTCTATGAGCTAATGCTAACAATCTTGGAAGTGAGGAAGACAGGATTAGGAGCCAGGTTTTGCTACTGGATTCACCCTCTGCTCAATATGCTATCTTAAGATAGGTCTCCCTCTGCATCTTGGTTATTGCTGGAGACAGAAATGAATTCTATTACCCCCATTCTAAGTTGAAACTCAATACCCAGGGTGATGGCAATTGATGTTGCGGTCCTCAGCAGTTAACTAGGACTTAAGCACAAAGGCTTATCCTTTTGAAGGGACTCCAGAAAGTTCTGTTTCCCCTTCTGCAGTCTTGAACTGTATATTGCCATCTGTAAAGTAGGAAGCAGGTCCCCACTACACAACCAGTCTGCCGGCACTGTAGTCATAGCTTCCTGCCTCTAGAATCGCAGGAAGGATATTTCTGTTCCTCATACGGTACAAACTCTGGAATTCTGTTGCAACTGAATGGTTGAAGCAGTTTTCTTTCTTTTCTTCATTTCCCCCCCCCCCCATATTGAGGTTAAACATTCTCTTTTCTTCACTTGATGACTGTGAGGATACAAAAATATGAACACTATATCTAAGAATATTTGAGCTCCCAAGAGAGGCTTTCTTAATAGTAGCCATTACAAGAAACCTTGTCATCTGACCTGAGATTTGACAGGTGAAAAGGAAGCATGTCAGGGTTAATCTTGATTGTGAACTACATGGGATTGGAATTCCACAATTTGTTGTGAGGACTATCTTCATTAGGTGAACTGAGGTGGAAACGGGCATGTTTGTAAGGACCATCATCTTCTTACTGAGGTGGGAAGAGAGTCTGCATGGACTATTCCTTAGTTAAGTTATTTCCATATGGTATTTTTGTCAAGGCAATAAGACAAGAAATTAATATAAGATTTAAATAATCTATAATTACATAAATTACAGCAATCTGTAACTTCATTCCTATCATCTTTCCAAATTACTAATTGTTTTCAAACTTTACATTCTTAAATTATTGACATAAATTTTGAGCATATCTATGAAACTCTTGGTCATATTATTTTCATAGAATTAAAAATATTTTCTTTTCTTAAAAGAAAAAATTACAATCATAAAGAAAAGGACAGAAGAGAAGAAAAACAAGATAAATACAAGAGGAAGATAAAAAGCTAGCAAAATTCAAAATATGGCTTCTGGGTCCTTTATAGATACTTTTAAAAATTAATTTTAACATATACACTTATACTATTACACATGAATAAAATAAACTACATACAGCAGGAAGAACCATGAGATGATCAGGAATTATAAAAACATTACATTCATAGTGCTTTGGCTATCTGTATTTGTCAAACTTGAAGAAAGCATCTTTCCTATCTTGTCAGATCTAATCTTCTGAATGAAAATCATTATCTATCATATTTCATCTCTATTAACTTAAAGCATCTATCTTGATATAAAAATATCTTAACCCCTAACCAACTAAGCTTAACTGTAAGACCAAACTATCCGGTCTTCAACCCCATCAGAGACCTGAGAAGGGATAAAACTTAATCACCTGAGTGAACTGGGAAGTGCAAGTTAGCAGCTTCCAAAATGAAAAATATGATTGAGGCAGTAGGATTGACTTATTTGAGCAAATTATGATTTTTTAAATGGAACTCTGAATTCTCCCACCTATTGTAGTCACAGCAACCCCGTCTTCAAGCTGTGTCACTGAGCCGTGCTGGTTCACTCAGACTGTGGACCCTGCTGCCCTGGAAGTGTGTGCCTTAACTCAACATGCTTACATCACAGCATTCGTTTCAACTATAGTCTAAAACTCTACAGAGAAACGGCATACTGGGAAGGACAGAGTCCGAACAAGATTCTCTTCCACACTACATATCTTATAAATGAATTTTTTCTTTGCTTTGGAGACAAGGCCTTACCTGCTGTGCTGCTAAGCTCCTCTAGCTCCTATACTCAAATGATCCTCCTGCCTCAGCTTTCTTTGGGGTGAGCATTGCCTACACACATCAAAGTGCCTGGCTTCCATTTTCATTCTTAAATACTGAATTCAGTGTTCTTTCGCCAATGTCACAGATATGGTCCTAGTTTACTTTTTAACTAGAACAAGACTAGCCTTGCCTCTTTTCTCTCTCAGCCACGCTCCTATAAAGGAAGCTAAAAATAACAAGATATATTGATAGGTTCCTGTTAGATCAGGCAAAGTGTTAGTTCATTTTCAAAATATTGCCTAACTTTCATAATGATACAGGAAGGTTTAATTCCATTTTACAGACGTGCAAAACCACTCAGATAATTTAAATAATTTGCTCAAATTAGAAGTGAATTCTACTTTTTTTTTCATTTGTATAATTGATACCTGGTTTGAATGTGTGCCCTAAAAGTTCACGATCTGGAAGCACAGTCCCAGGTACGGCAGTCTTGAGGTGGCTGACATTTTAAGAGGCAGGGCCTAATCCAAATTAAGTAGGTCACTGGGGACTCCAACCTCAGAAAAGATTAATGTAGGTCTTTTGTGACTGAGCTGGTTTAGTTTTGCAATAGTAAATCATAAAAGAAATGAACCAGGTCCCTGGATATATGACTCCAAGTCCCACAGTGTGTTTTCTGCAAATACTCCTGCCACTGTGATGAAGATGGCCACCACGAAGCTTCACGGGGACAGAGCAGATGGGGGTGCCTGACCTTGGACTTTCAGCCTCCCAAATTATAAATAAACAAAACAAAATGTGTTTTGCTATTAAGATACCAAGCTTCCAATATTTTGTTATGACAAGATATAGATGATTACAACATCTGATCAGAACATGAATGCCAAAAGGGTCACTTCCTCAGTCAAAACCAGCACTGGCTCCTAAGCACAGACACCATACAGCACAGATTTCTTAGCACATTTCTCAAGTGGTAATGATGACAGTTAAACACATGGTTCTCTCTGAGTCTCCAGGGTCTTGCCTACAGTCTCTCACCACAACACTGCAAGATGTGTCCACTTTTCATTATCGTGGATGAAGAAATGGAACCAGGGATCGTCATGGTCGGTAGCTCTTACTGGCTGGCAAAAATGGGTTTGCCCTGCTGGACACCGTATGACGGCCTGGTTCTTCCTTTCTCCACCTATAAGGGCCTCACAAGAAGACAAGAAGTCTGCACTCTTCTCTGATATTTTGTAATTACATATAAGGAGGCCATACCTTCATCACCAATGTTTATTTATAACTAAAAAGATATAATAAATTGATTCAGTTTGTTCATTAGTAATTATCACTGAATGCCTAAGGATGCACCGTAAATTTATCTCGGTTTGTCCAGTTCTTCGCACACTCAACACTTGCCTGTACGAACAAACGACTAAGCAAATGTAGACGTCTCTGGGGAACAGGAAGGGCTGAATCAACAGTAGACATTTCTGAACCAGAAGCTCCTGAACCTATCAAGTCTCGTCTGTACTTCCTGTAACCTCTTCCTTTGTATCCTGGCATGGCTGTCTTGCTCTGGGGAAGTGATCTGAGTTCGGTGGCCAGATTGCATGTCTGATGTAGTCCCTACCCTCCACATGTGGGATCCACAGGATATTGTGCT
This sequence comes from Acomys percivali, assembly GCA_907169655.1. Lineage (NCBI taxonomy): Eukaryota > Metazoa > Chordata > Mammalia > Rodentia > Muridae > Acomys > Acomys percivali. The sequence goes on from OU015756.1 coordinate 80,004,830, forward strand.
AGTACATCTGAGCAGGGGGTCTAGGTCCACATCATACATGGTCCTTGGTTGATGTTTCAGTCTCTGTGTTGCAGTGTAGTTATCCTGTATTATATGGTTAATATCTACTTATGACTAAGTACATACCATGCATGTCTTTCTGGGTCTGGGTGACCTCACTCAGGATGATCCTTTCTAGTTCCATCCATTTGCCCGCAAATTTCAAGATGTCCTGGTTTTTAATAGCTGAATAGTATTCCATTGTGTAAATGTACCACAGTTTCATTATCCATTTTTCATTGTTTATGGGTTAAGATGTTTTAGGTCTAGATAGATGTTTTAAGTTGATAATTACAAGATGTGGTGGAGATTGATTTACATTCAGAATTTTAGACGCACCAAGATAGGAGAGATGCTTTCTTCAAGGTTGTCAAATACAAATAGCCAAAACACTAAAAGTGTAACATTTATATAATTCCTGATTGTATCATGGTTCTTCTTGCTATAGGTAGTTTATTGTATATGTGCATAATAACATAAATGTATATGTTAAAAAATTAAAAATGTTTAATTAATTAAAAAAAGAAAAAAGGGGGGAAATGATATACAGTTTCAAAAAATGAAATAAATAATAAAAGAAGCTCCTGAAATGTATTCAGCCATGACTCTTTTTTTTTCTTTCTTTCTTTTTTTTTTTTGTAATTTATGATGAGGGCATGCTTGATCTAAACAACATTTCTAACAGTGTAGTAAATAAACAGTGTGCCCTCTGGCTCTTCCAAGTTGAAAATAGATATTTGTTACATTTTCTAACAAAGGACTCCGTAGAACCTGTTCTCACCCTGGTCTATGTGCCCCCTCCTTTTCTTCTTCTTCTTCTTCTTCTTCTTCTTCTTCTTCTTCTTCTTCTT
>OU015756.1:80010619-80038246 GCA_907169655.1 Acomys percivali
AAAACAAAACAAAACAAAACAAAACAAAACAAAACAAAACAAAACAAAACAAAACAAACTCAACAAGGCATGAGGAAGCAAGCAGGTAAGTAGCATCCCTCCATAGCCTCTGTATCAGCTCCTGCCTCCAAGATCCTGCCCTGTTTGAGTTCCTGTGTTCACTTCCTTCTATGATAAACAGCAATATGGAAGTATAAGCCAAATAAATCTTTTACCCTCCAACTTGTTTGTTGGCCATGGTGTTTCATTGCAGAAATATAAACCCCAAGACAATCTAGAGGATATTTTCTTTCATTACTGATAGCTATTTATTCTTTTAAAAAGTAACTTTTTAAATCAATAGCTAGAAGGTAAAACAAACAGTAAGAGAGAAAATGAACTTCTACCACTGTGCACTAAATTGTGCAAATGGAATTGTAGACTTGAAAGAAAACAAAGAATGACTTTCAAAGTTATGACTGCTGCTCTAATAATTAAGTAATTTGAAATTGAGCAGAACTATAGAGTCCCTTAGGACTAATTGCCATGCTAAGCCCTTACAGAAAAAGGAAATGTGCTAATATGTAACACGCTAGTGTAAGAAGCCAAACAGAAGTGAGAAAATATGAAACGTCTCCTATTTTCAACACAGAAGACCCTTAAGAAGCTACCACTGTCCTATGCCAGCCCCAGGCCTTGAAGCCTGTAAAAAGTTTATTTATCCAATGCACTGCACTAATGTATTATTCTATTAACCAAATGATGGAGGCAAAGACTAAGTGTGCATCAAGTGGGTGCCTTGCCACTATGGAATGAATGAGAAAGTACGTTTCTTATCCCAACTTGTCAAATCTCAGTGATAACAAAAAAGCCACTCATCTTTGCTTGATTGAGAATGATGGAGAAATGCACGTCTGCTCCTTTTCTTAAATGTTGAAATATTATCTTCATTGTATGTGCACTATCATCTATAAATACCAAACACCATAGCACATAGTGGGTGGTTTCAAAACCTCACTTAATTTCTTAAATAAGAATTTCTCTTGAACTAGCTAGTCATAATCAAATTCTCTACCTGTCTGAGATCAGTGTACTCGGTCTTGTGCAGAACTCTCACAGTGTAAGAACAGTTTTTTTTTTTGGGGGGGGGTAGTTCCTTTTCTTGTTTTTTCAAGCAAGAGCAGCTATCCTGTCAACTGCAACGTTTGAGATGTTTTGGGGCTTTACCTTTGATGAATACATGGCATGCCACACTCTGTGAGCCTACAGATTCATCACTCTCCAAATTTATAGGGATGTATGCAGTGTGATTTGATAAATTGTTTTGTTTTGCCTTTCATCACTCACAGGATATTGGAAGGAAGCTCCCTGTATATCTTAGGCATCATCTATCAAAAATAAGGCTTTGGGGAGAACAAATAAAATGCAGTAAAAACTTGTTGAGCTGATAACTATATAATATGAATGTGTCATCTCTGAATATGAAGGGCCACTGTATGAGGCTCATATTTTATTTTTTGGCAACTTTACATATCTGTCTCCCAGTAGTTTAAACTGCATTTTAGCTCAAATGTTTGTAAAGCTTCACAAGTGTCTAGGGAAGACGACTATAAATTAAAATGATTATTAATCTTACTAAGTCTATTTCTTTTTACTGGCATTTATTTAGGAGTTTCTTACCTCCTTATGATGGATTGGCTTGACAACTTACTTGACAAAACATTGTGTAAAAGAAGGAGCTGGAAGATCTTGACACTCAGCTTTGCTTTGTTTTGTTTGCATAGGCAAAAACAGCTCTCAACTAAAATAATATGTAAATTAAAAGCAGATGTTAAAAGGAGAAGTCTGCAGCATTATAGCTTTGTACCTGGAAGTCTAAATTCAGGTGAGAATAATAATTACTGCTTTTATGTATTAAAATTCTATTTGCACTTCATCTATGAGAAAGAAAAGCTTCCTCTAATAGGTAAGATATTTCTTATCCAAGGCCACATGAATAACTCCATGAAAAACATTTGAATATCAGAAAAATTCCTTTATAAGTTATAAGGTCTTTTACCAGACACACAAAGCATCATGGCAGTGACCCCACTAAACAGATACATGAACAAATAGAACACATGCGACTTTACCTTGCCAATAGGCAAGCAGGGCAGCATCTCAAAGAATGATCATTTCTAGGACTAGCTGTAACAGCAAGAATTCTCATGCACTGTTCACCCTGTGCAGCTCTGAAAAGATTAGGAATTTCATACCAAGATGGGAAGATACTGTTTGGTGACAGCAAGGACTATGGGCCAATACTAGAATGTTGCTCAGTTTATGAAAGTTTCTACCTTCCATATACATAGTGTAAAAAATGAAGATGTGTAAAACTTCAGAACTCTCAGTCCAGCTGTGTGGTGTGAGGGGCAGAGGAAGCTACACAAGTGAGAGCCATTATACACTCTAGTCTATGTATTTGTAGGTTGATGAGACTATAGCAAGACTCACCCTGTGTTTCTTCTTTAATTACCATTTGAATGAAAGCACATCCTTATGAAAACCTGTGGATGGATTTACCTCAAATTTCATATTAATGTCTGGGCACTTGAAGGCATCATTCCATTCCCTCGAGACTATCCTGTGTCAACTCACCTGAGGAGTTTCCAGTGGCCTCTTGGGGACGTGTAATAAAAATACAACCTAGTGAGTTTCACACATGCATGCGTATGAGCGTGTAAAAGCACACTTCTCTGTCTACTCTAGCTTTTAGTTTTGCTTTTCTCTGTTGGCAGAGATTAGTATTAAATGTAAGATTTTGTGTGAGCAATGTCCTAAGGATTAAAAAACGTTTAAAGTTAGTCCAAGCCCACTTCAAATGTTAACTTCCTTCTCATAATGACCACATGATTGGCCCAAGGCCATAGTCAGTTGGCTGAGTGACGAGAGCTAGGAATGTGAATGTGACCGGCAGGCAGCATGTTGCTTCCCTCCAGACACAAGAATCTTTCAGTGTGTACACACACCCTTCCCCTTGAAGGTCAAAACCAGCCAGCAGCTACAGCAGAACCATGGGAATCGATTTCCTATCCAGTTCTTCTTATATCACGTGCTTTTCCTATTTAATGCCATGAGTGTGTGTCTATGTGGATGAGTGTGTGCAATCGCATTAAGTCCTCTGTGTTCCTTAAGGATAACTTTCATAGTTGATATGAATAAGTCCACAAAACAAGGGAAAGAGAGCAAATTCTCTGACACTTATGACAGTCAGTGAAATATGCCACTGAGGTCGCTGAATACAAAATAGCTTAAATAGGTCAACTCCTCACCCAGTTAGCAGCTGAGGATGGAGGCTCAAAGTAGGCAGGGCTACCACTCAGTATGCAGGAAGTTGGGTGCAGCAGAGTCTTAACATTCCCATAAGTTTGTTGCTAGCCTCCCCAGCACAGACGAGGTGAACTGGGAAGTTATAGAGTGTGAGAAGGCAAAGAGAACGTGCCTTGCCGGGTTGCTCCTGTCGCCCAGTAAAGAGCCGCAGTGAAATGACACCACACATTGCTATACATCCGTGGCGGGCACACACATGCACAGAGCCTTTCCTCCTTCACTGCACTCACAAGACTCTGAATTCCTGTTGTTTTTACACTTGGTGTTATTCTGCTTAGTTTAGCTCTGAACCATATACTGCTGTGTTCTGGGGCTTAATTATCTCTTGTGGCCGGTGTATCTGCCCCTAGACCACAAGCATAAGAAACACAGTCTTATTACGTGAGGGATTTGTACGGACTACACGATGAGTTTACTAGTAGGGAGCTGACAATATTACTGTTGTTATACCGTGCCCTCTCTTCTAAATCACAGAGGGAGATGTGTGATGTTAGTTACCAAGTCAGGTAGCCAAACACGAATCCAGATGCTTCTGTGAAAAGTGTCTTGTAGACATGGTGAACCACTACAACCAACTTTAAGTGATTACCCTTGAGATTGTGGGTGAGCCATGTCTAATAAACTGAAAACCTTATAATGAAATATATTTGATACGCAGAGAGCTAATTTGGTAAAGTGCAATCCAAGTGACTTGAAGGGACCCCAGAACCCAGGTAAAAAAAGGTTGGGCATGGTGACACACATTTGGATTCTAGCAACCTAAAGGTATAGACAGGCAGCCTGGCCATGACATCTGAAGAACCCCTGTATACACATGTACTTTTGCACATGAACAGCCATATGCACATGAACACAATACACACACACACACACACACACACACACACACACACACACACACTAAAACTAACTGATCAGTGTATACTAAGATACAGCTATGCAGGAGGGAGAAGTTCTGATGCACCACGGAGTGATGGGAGAAGATTATAATATGGAGTAAGTTTTTAGAAAAAACTATAAGAAATGACATTTTGAAAGTTTTCACTCTAAAGAAGTGATGAATACTTGAGACTATAGGTGTCCCTTGATATAAATATGTGATACACATTATATCAAAACATCACATGGCACTCCATGAATATGCAAAATCATTTTAATTCATCAATTAAAAAGAAATTTGAAAGAGCAAAGCTGGATTCTCCTGAAAAAGTAAAATTCTGCCTAAAATTCTGTCAACTCCTTTCAGGCTGCCAGCCCGTGGAGTTTGGACTTGACACTCCCTGCAGACTCTTGAGCTAACTTCTTATGATAAGTCATAAGTACACGATGTAAAGTACATACACACTGAGAGCACACTTGTGTTTATGCTTTCCACTAGTTTTATTTCCTATGATACCCAGCCAATAGAAGAGAAGATCAGGATGTTTGTGGCATCTGAAACTGATAATCTCCTAGGGGAAAATGAACACTTCTTAAAAACATCACAAACCCAGAGAATCATGGCGACAGAAAACAAAGTGTGCCAAGTCTGACTGCCTGTGGTGAGTAAGCTACATAGCTTTTGTGGTCAGGGAAGGCCTCTTCAAAGCAGTGACATTCAAACAGAAACAGGAGTGACATTCTCATTACTGTTTTCTTTCTTCCATAGATCTTTTATAAGGAAATTTACATAGTATGAGCATAATAAATTATTTGGAATAAATAATGAGTATATTAATAGTGTGATCTTAAGGGAAACTGGCTATTCCAATTTCAGATAACTGAGAAATAAGCTAACTTTGGTGCCCTAATAAGAAGAGTCTTTCTTCCAGTCTGAAATTACACCAAGCCAGAGCTGGAGGACCTTGTTTTTACCTTGATTAATGAACAGAGGACACTGATTAGGTCGTTTTAAGTATGCAATTGCTTTAACCTGCACTAATTGGAAAACTGAGCAGACAAAACACCAAGGTGAACAATGGACAAGGCAGAACGAGGCCCCTCTGTGCCCTTAGCTTATCTCCTGCTTATCGACTTTGCTTTCAAAGCATAAACAAAACTTCCACCAAAAGCTTACCACACTGGAAAGTTAATTACTCAAGGAGTAAAGACTTGATTTTGCATGTCCTATGCTTGTCTATAACTTCTACTATGTGACCAGTCAGCCCCACTGATTTTATTGCTTGTGTGTGTGTGTGTATGTGTGTGTGTGTGTGGGGTGTGTGTGTGTGTGTGCGTGTGTACTTGCATGAGAGGCTAGGATATGCTCTTATTATAAAAGAGCCACACCTGTTCCAATGGGCTGGCCAGGTGAGTATTCCAGAAAGCATAGAGAGCTCCAGATCTACCCCTCCGAAAAACCTGACCTGTAGCTTGTTTCTGTGTGTGAGTATATAGTACATACATAACCAAGTGCTCACTGTGGGCCAAAGCTCTAGAAACCAGCAAGAAGTGAGTTAACTCCCTTCAGATTGTCTCTTGGATTGCAAATTTATCACACACACACACACACACACACACACACACACACACACACACAAAGATAAAAATCATCTAACGTCCCCAGGCCTTCACCTGCTCAAAAATAAGAAAGTTGTTAATTCTGCTGAGAAAACTATGCCTGTGAGCGAGGTTTTGTGCCACATGCGAAGAAAAGGTTCGCATCCAAATGCTAAGAGAGAAGAAATGAACAAATGAGGTAAAGGGACAAAAATTGCACCCACTGGAAGTCCACATGTCGGAAAGACAGGCTCAGAATCGCATCTTGTCACTTCTCTAGAGGAATCATGCCTGCTTTCCATCATTTGAAATTTTCAGTGTTTATATTGTGGAAAGTATGTGTGACCCATTGCATTGTGGGAGCACTGGGAGCCATGGGAATGCCATACCTTCAAAGGTTTTTGTGTTCAAGATACAAACCCTGAAGCCAATGACAGCCACTGCTGGGAGAGGCCTTCATTTGCAGGCTGTCCCTTGAAGACCTTCCTCTTCCTGACTTAGCTGTGACACCGGAAGTAGGAGCAGAGTTCTTTGGTCTAATGAGAGCTGTCTCCAGACTTTCCAGGCAGACTCTTGAAGGCAGTAGAGATTGTGGGGCAGTGGGGATTGTGAAGAGAGGCAATGCTGAAGACTAAATTAACACCTTTGCTTGGAGAAACAATGCATTGCCCAACAGGCTTGAACGGAATTTCTATTCCTCAAGTAGAAAGTACCAAGCTAATCAATAAATGCTTAGGAGAGAGCTATTGCTTCAGGGCTTTGTTAGGGTTTTACTGTAAGAAGCCACAGGAATCATGGTTTTTTTCACGTTGTATTTTTCAGCCTGCTATGGTCTCACCTAACCACACTGTCTCAGGCTATATACACTACTGAGACCCTACATCCTACTATAATGTTACCAATAGCAAGCAACTCCTTTATCAACAGATAACAATATGCTAAGCACTGTGGTAGGGATTTAAAGGTTGAAGGACAGACTTCAGACAACACATCAGTGGAACAGTGGAACAATTCCTTCATGAAGCCAGCTCCTAGATGACTCCTCCTGTGCCCAACACATATAGCCCCTTTGAAGGTTGAAGTCCCCTGCCTAGTCTCCCCCGTTTTTTCCAGTTTCTTGGAATTGTCCACCTTTTGAACATGCTGGAATCTCAGACAAGGTTTTTTTTTTTTTTTCTCTCTTTCATCTGTTTAGAGATGAACTTTCTATTACAACATGTAATTTCTTTACCCAGGGTTAAACATTGACCTAATTTCCATTGGAGCCTTCAACTGCTCAGAAAGTAGTATGCATTGGACTTAACTGCAGATGGCTCCCCATCACTTCCACTTTCCCATTATGGGGAGCATCATAGCCACTGCCTGGGATCAGGCCTTACCAAGAAGTAGAAATTTCAGCAGCACTTTGTACTATAAGTCAGATGTGGGAGCCAAGGCAGAAAGCATAATTCAAGCACACCATCATTCTAAAACAGAGTTATGGCCTGTGAGTAATTCATGATTCTATTAATTGTTTATTCTTTCCTGTTCTGAGTGAGATATTAGGCACCATTGAGTCCTTAGGCATAATAAACAGTTAGACGGGTGACACTAGAAACAGTTCCTTGATTAAAGTCTATATCCTGCAAAACTGCAAATTAGATCATCAGAGTAGATAGGGAGAGATTCTGACCACAGAGAATAAACAGCCACGGGTCTGAGCTACATAAGTGATGTCTATAAAAGAACAAAATATGCTTTAAACTGATGCAGGTAGCTATATCCCTTGAAAGCCTGAAGAGAGTGGAAAGTCCCTGGTTCTAAGAACTGCCAAGCAGCACACTGACTGTTCTTTCACTCCTTCCCTCACCTTGCCCCACTGGAACAGAGCAGGTTTAGTGCCTTGTTGACAGAGCCGAGAAGTGAATGATCGACACTAATGGGATTTTTAATCTTCAACCTAATTAACTTTGTTAAAATTAAGGCTTACCAGGAAGAATCAGCACAAAGAAATTAATTAAAGCAATGGACGTTTTACTGGATTTAACAGCTGAGTACAAGCTATATCTATAATGCACACAGAGACAAATATTGTTTTTATTCATTTCCATTTTGCTTTTGTTGCTTTGGTTGTTTCTATTTTCAAGAACAGCCTATATTCCAGAGGCTGAGAGTGTGCACACCGGCCGAGCCTGCTGCCAGCCATGCTGCGGTACATAGGGCAGTTCCTAATTTCTGTATCTCTTATATTTCGACAGCCTGGTTCCTGGAAGGTGTCTAGCATACATGTTTGGTCTGCATTAGTTGAAGGAGTGAGTGCATGAAACAGCAAATCGGAGTCCTTTTCCATAACTGATGATAATAAACAACGAGGCTGATGTTACAGCTGGCTTTCCTCTCGCCTTGTATTTATTTCATGAAAAGGAGGGGGAAAAGGAAGTAAAGGCGAGAGGGAGGGAGGGAGAAATCAGAGAGGGAGGAGAAGACATGGGGGAGAGGATGGAAGGAAAGGACAGATAAAGAGAACGGGAAATGTTCTTCCTTGCAGAAATGAAGCAAGAGGATGTTAGCAACATCTTGTAGCCATAAAAAGCATCTTCCAGAGGGGCCTGGCTTTGAGAAACCCACTGCTCATTGAAATTCATGTCGACCTGAAACCAGCAGTTCTATTAATTCAAAAATAAGGCAATAGCTTTGTTTTTGGATCATGCAAAAATGTCAAATTTTGTGTGAGTCAGCTTTGTATAGCTGTAACTCTCACAGAATGTTCTACAGCATAGCAATATTTATAAATTTTATCAAAAGCCTTGACTGGTATGATTTTATTGCACATGATAGCTATTGAAATATTTGTTAATGATCAGAAGCCACCTTCATGGATACTCAGTTATTATAGGAGATATTACAAAACAGTGATACTATCATTCCTAATTTGGTGATTGGGGTCATTTGCAACAACTTCATCCCCAATTCCAGGAAAAAATCTTCTCTAAGGAAAGAAGACTACAACATTTGCCATACTGTATGGGTCACGGAAGTGAGGGCACCGTGGTCCGGTTGCGGAGGCATGAAGGCATCTTGTTGGGACGATGATATAGTGGTGAGTAGATAAAGTTTAGTGATGAACGGGGTGGAAAGAGGAATGCCATTTCAAGACGAGTCAGAACACATTATGGTTTCAGGAGCTGCTTAGAATAAGAATGGGAGAGAGAGAGAGAGGATGCTCTTGTATCTCAAAACAAGCTAAACGCTGGTCACCGTGGCACTGCAGAGGCAGGCAGCTCTATGAGTTTGAGGCCAGACCACTCAGGGCTACAAAGGGAGAGCCCCCATTTAAAAAAAAAAAGTCCCTGCTGCAAATGTGAAAAATATACAAACTTGAGGAAAGACTGGAAAAGCATATTCTAAGCCACTAGATGCAGGCTCTGCAAAGAAGATGACAGGTAAAGCTGGCTCAGCAGCACCCCAGCACCCACCTTTCCACTAAGCCTCCTCTCATACCTGCTCCATGCGCTGCAAATCCAGTGGTCTGGCTAATCTGGCCGCTGAGCTCCATGCCCACAGGTGGGATGCTATGGCTGCTGTGAGGGTGAGTGTCCACAGAGTCCTACAGCTTGAATGGGGTGAGCAACACACTGTTGCATCTTGCTTTGAAATGGTGTCTCTGTTTTCTGCCCTCAGGCAGCACGATACTCAGCTTTCCTATTCCTTTTTAGATTTGTCTAATCAGTGGTCATGAACCCAGGAGTCCAGGTGATTCCTAAGTCACAGTTATTTCTAGTTGGGCCCATTTTTTTTTTTTTTTAACTGCAGACTAAACCTCGGGATATAAAATTTGACACTTGAGATTTGTGGTCTCGTTTAAGGTGAGAATCACTTATAGAATTTTAAAGAAGTGATGCCAGGGTCTCATATTTATTGCTTGACATGAAACAATCATAGGCATTAAAAAAAAACTCACACAATCCTTATACATGGATTGAGGATCATTTTTCATACCTTGTCTTGTCCAGAACAGAATCTGTTCAGGAATTAAAGCTGTATCATACACAACCCTTTCTCATGGAGGAAGACTGCTTAAGTTGACTTGCATATTGCTGGTTTAGAGTATTCTTTTATTTTCCTGGCTCCTGTCTGATGGGATTTCCAATATTCTCAGCTGGCTATGGCAACCTTCATCCACAGAACTATTAGGAAAAAACTGGCAAAAAATATTTCTTCAGTCATCATTTTGTTACTGTGTACTCTCAGAATTTTAAACTAATGGAAATAGATTGCCTCTTGATGAGTCTAGGACAGCATACAAGCCAGATAGACACGGAAACAAAGCAAAAGGCAGCATTCATTGATTGATAGCACAAAGCTGTATGTGTGCCAATAAGTGCAAAGAGGGGCAGGGAAGTAGTTGCACGTGCTGTGTTTTGAGGAGTAAGATGTAAATAAGTCAAGGCGTTGCACCGGTCAGGAAGGTATGCACACAACGGCTGTGCATGGTTCAGACAAGATGAGCAGTCCATGAACAGGATGTGCACAGGGTCTGAGTGAGATCTTCCTGAAAGAAATCCCATCTCTATGCATAGGCAGGGTCACACCCACATGTAGAAGCAGAGCTTTGACTACAGTGGTAGATCAAGGGGAAAATGCTTGTGTGGTCCACCCACCATGGGTGTAGGCAAGAATGCGGGCAATATCTATAGAGAGCTTCAAAACAGTGCTGGAACTATTAAAAGTCTGTCGGATATTTGTTATTACTATGCATCAACGATTCCAAATTGTGTTACAGAAAAAAAAATAACTCTATGCTAAAAAAAAAAAAAAAATCTTACATTGACCTAAGATCTAAACAATTGCTGGGAATATGCAAAATAAGACAAAAATTCTTACATTTTCATTCATGAACACAGCATTCTGTGTGCAATTTAATTTTGTATATCACTAGTTACACAGCCAACTCTTCTGTTATAGCTGGGCTCAGCTTCAGAAATTCATTTCAAGGGTGAGGATTTAGCTGTTTGAAAATGGGCTAGTGGTGTGTACCTGTGTGTGTGTGTGTGTGCGAACGTGTGTGTGTGTGTGTGTGTGTGTACCTCTGTGTGTTACCTCCGTGTGTGTGTGTGTGTGTGTGTGCACGCGCGCGCATGTGTGTGTGTGTGTACCTCTGTGTGTTACCTCCGTGTGTGTGTGTGTCTCTGTGTGTGTGTACCTCCGTGTGTGTGTGTGTGTGTGTGTGTGTGTGTGTGTGTGAGAGAGAGAGAGAGAGAGAGAGAGAGAGAGACAGAGACAGAGACAGAGACAGAGACAGAGACAGAGACAGAGAGAGAGAGAAGTAGAAAGGGAACCATGAGGGGAGGCAGTGGAAGAGAGGAGATCTTGAGGAGCAGGGGTACAGTAAAGGAATATGGGGAAAGGGGGCCAGAGAGAGATAAGCAGGGGGCAGTGGGGGAAGAGGGAAGCAGCACAAGGGGACAAATGAGGACATGTGACAGTGACACCTATGTATACAGTGCCGTAATGAACTAACTTCGTTGCTATGCATCCAAACTTAAAATGTTAAGACATTAAATGAGTATACTCATTTTGATTAAAATTCTCAGCAGTTTCCCCTGGACCTTGAGTAGATAGTGGATTCTAGATAACTCTGTCATACGAGAGCTGCAATGTGAGGAAACAGACCGTTTTTCCATACCACCATCCCATTAAACCTACGAATCTTGCTTACGTTTAAACTTACATTAAAATGATGAAGCAACGAAAACTGCAGTATGGATTCATTTGGCAAACCCAGATTTGTGTTCTTGAATGACAAATTTAGCTAATCATATACGTTATTTATAGTATTGAATTTTCTACTTAAAAACTAAAATACTGAAAATAGTTACTTCTAATTGCTACATAGTAATCAGCACCTGGCCATTACCATATCGAAAGAGGACTACAAAGCTTTCCAAGTGTTAACTTCATGAGTAATGAATGACACTGAGACACAGGCAGGGGAGAGCAGAGAGAGCCAGGCAATGCCTCTGAGGATGCACTTGTTCTTCCCAGGCACCCTCTTATGGTTACACACAATGCACTTTCTCTGAAGAGATTTCCAGAAAGTCCTCTGTGCACATGTCAAGGCCAACCTTAGAGATCTGGGCTGCTGGGTACTTTTTTTTTTTTTAATTTATTCTTGTTACATCTCTATGGTTATCCCATCCCTTGTATCCTCCCATTCTCCCCTCCCTCCCAGTTTCCCCTTATTCCCCTCCCCTATGACTGTTCCTCAGAGGGATTACCTCCCCCTGTATATGCTCATAGGGTATCAAGTCTCTTCTCGGTGACCTGTTGTCCTTCCTCTGAGTGCCACTAGGTCACCCCCTCCAGGGGACATAGTCAAATGTGAGGCACCAGAGTACGTGAGAAAGTCATATCCCTCTCTCCACTCAAGTGTGGAGACTGTCCTGTCCATTGGCTAGATCTGAGTAGGGGTTTAAATTTTACCGCCTGTATTGTCCTTGGCTAGTGCCTTAGAGACCTCTGGTTGGAGTTCTTGGGCTCAGGAGAAATAAACTCGAGCCCTTGGAGGGCACAGGCCTTCACATCACACTATTATATCCTCCCTCCTGCCAAAGTGCACCAAACAGCAGAGATGGAACCAGTAAAACAGTCAGAGACTTCAGAGGAAACTTTAGCTCTCTATTCATGCCAGCAGGTAACTTTCTCCTAAGTTGTCTATCAGCCTCTCTCTTGTTTTCAGCTCCTGTGGACTCTTTTGTTAACCACTGATTGGCTCCTGCCTGGAGGCACAGTTTTAAGGACTGGGGTTATAGTCAGGGAGTTGGACAAAGAGCTTCAGTCTCTTGAGTGAGCACTTTCTAGTATCTCAGGAAGTGGCAACTCAGGTGTGAGGTACCCACACACACCTGACAGTACTAGCCAACCACTCCAGAAATATAAACCCAGTGGGGTTCTCTTTTAAATGGTCCTGCATGAGCTGGGTCTTATATATAGTGTCAGACCACCTAATAGAAAACCTCTGACTGAATTGAAATTTCATCCTACTGAAAATATGGGACAAACATATTGTGTCTGGACTATGACTTGTGCATTCTCTTAATTTACAACCTGCACATAGTTAACCCTCAATAAATATTTATTAAATTAATTAATCATAGAATACCCATAATGGCTCATTTGTGATATGTTAATAGTACATAAAGCTCTCAGTAATATGTACTCTGTTTCAGCCTGATTCTCTTGCAGTCTTAATTCAGTTCATGGTCGTCTGTTGCCATTTCTTCTGACTACTGTGCTGCATTAAAGCTTTCTTCCCCCAAGCTTCCAATTTAAATGTGCTAGCTAAGTTCCTATTAATTCCATTCCAAGTATTTGCACAGAACTGATCCACCATAGCCGCCTGCTAATGATGCATCTGTCATTTTATTGACACCCCTAAACAGCTTTATTCTCTTTTCTAATTAAGAGACAAAACTGGTATTGTCAGTTGATGAACCGACATGTGGGGGCTTTTGTTCCAATGTAGAAGCAACACTTTATGATGCTAAAACAAAAAAAAACAAACCAAAACAAAAAATCCTCAGGAATGCTAACAGAAAAGCTCGCTAGGGAAAAAAAAAACAGATTTACAAGTATTTTGAATAAAGCTAGTTATTAACCTAAGAGGCAGATGTTTTGTGAGTTACAGGGAAAAAAAAGGCATAGTGACAATATGTACCTTGAACAAAAAGTAGAGCTTCCTACCCTAAGTGCCCATAAAACTCAGAACAAAGTCTCAGATACTCACTAGACAATCAAAGCTCCTAAGGGAGGGAGGGAAAGCCTAAATTGTAAAGCTGACTGACATGCAGTGCTAGAATATAAGTGGTCATTACAGTTCCAGTAATATTTGAATAACAGATAAATATGAAGTGGGTTTTTTCCCACTCAAACCACAGAGAGGAGGTAAATAGAATATATTAAGGAGAGGGGCAGGCAATGAAATCCTGATAATTATATTAGCCATCTCCCAGGCAAATGACAATTACATCAAAGTAGTGCACTTGCAGTCACCAGAATGTTCTCAAACAACTGAGGAAGACAGGCCATAAAAGCCGTATCACCATCACATTAAAAATCCAATCTAAAATCATTGCATGTCAGAATATTAAGGATTCGTCAAAATATCCCCTAAAGGTTACGTGAGGAAAGGAAGGTACAAAGGAAGCATGCACTGGCCCTTCATTCTTTATGTAAAAATATAGCTCACAGATTTCCATGATAATATAAAGCATATACAAAATCTGGTCTGCCAATTATTATATTATTATTATTATTATTATTATTATTATTATTATTATTATTATATGACAATGGCAGAATCTTATTGTTTTTCATGATTATTTCTCAAAGCTAATAGGAAGAGTTCTTGGATGAGCCATAATTTCATTTATTTATGTGTGTATGTAAGAGTATTCTGGGTAGGGGAGGCCCTCAGAGGCCAGCCGGAGGAGAACAAATTCAGGTCTTCTGCAAGAATAAACAATGTTCTTAACTGTTGAACCAGGCCTCCAGCCCCCTTGTAATAATTGCTATTTTAATAATTTTGTTTCTGCCATTGTTTGGAGAGATATTTTGCTCTCATTTTGTATTTCAAGCCCTCACCATGGATCTGACTTCTATTTCTTCCTAGAAAGAGGCCTCTTTCCTAAGTCCTAGTCTGCATGCCTTGCTCTCACTACCCATTTTGCAGTACCCTCATGTGTACTTTGTACTTCCTCATTATCGGGGACTATGATTGAATCTTACCACAGCCGTAGCCTGAAGCTACATTTCTATTTGTTGAAAAGCAAAGTTGGATAACCTCTACATTATCTTCTGCATGCCTGCTGTCTGTATATTTTAAGTTGGACTCTACACATGCCCTCAGCCAATGAGAAAGTTGGACACTGACCTTCCATTTAGAGGGGCATGCAGAATTATCATGACCACTAGGCTAACTAGTTTAACTTAGTAGGGCAACGGTTTCCTTCTCACCATAGGGAGCGTCAGCCATGGCCTTGTGCATGTTAAACAGGCACTAGGCCATTGACTTGCATCTCTTGCTCTTAATCCCCAGAATGTCATGAAAACAAAAGAAAGCACCTGTGTAGATCCAAACCTTCCTTATAGTACAACAAAACGGACTTATTAGTTACCAGTAGGATGCTGACTCATCTCAGGGATATTATGATAAGTACTCTTTCTCATCCTCTGGAGAGATATTTGTTTTACTACTTTTCCTGTGGATTTTTTTTTTTTCTTCTAAAACTCACCCCTGATAGAGAGGACAAAGACACACCAAAAGAACAAGTCATTCCAAGTCTGCATTAGCAGACAGATGAGTTGGTGATTACGGTTACTTACGGAAGCATGGCAACCGTGCCACTGCCAAGCTCTGCCCATCCTGGAGTAAGTACTGCATCCCTGCATCACTTATCAGGGAAGAGTGTGCCTTCTCACACAGTTACTGCTTGCACAAACTCTGTCTCGACTCTTAGAAGGTTCTTGTGAGTTTCTTGGACCTCATGAGTTAAATGGGATTCTTTAAAAAAAAACTGTGCCCACCTCCACTGAGGTAGCTGGGCTTAGGTTTGTGAGATATGGTGTACATAGACCTGACCTCCTGACCCTCCCGTATCAGCAGCCTGCCCCTGACGAAGATGAGAATTCTGTACCACAACATGAGCATGTTCTCAAAATTACCATGCTTTCCAACATTTCCAACATGTTTTACTTAGTGACTTTTACTTGTTAACTTTCACTTAGTGAGGAACACAGCTCTTTTCCTTAACCTCTCTTCCCCGTTTAGACTGTCTCCTCCGAGAAGGCCAACCCTCCTCTCCACACCCTTCTGTGACCTGCTTCTCTGACTGTTCTAGGAGGAGGTGCCGCAGGAGTCCAGCCCCGGGACTTCACAACGTGGTCCCGCCTCCTTTCTCTCCCCACACCTTCAGCTCCACTCCAGTGCTGCTCACGCCTGTGCTGTCCGCCTAAATGCCAGTTTTCCACATCAAATGATGCGTGCTCACATCGTTCTGTCTGTTCCTAAGTCCTGTTGGTCAAACTCTTTTTATGGGTCTGTGTATCTGCAGGTCCTTGGGCCCGAACGCTATTCCTTCAGACACTCTGCATCACTTTATTCTTGTCTCTGAGACTCAAAACAAAAACAAACAAACAAACAACAAACTTCCGCTAACTTCCTGTACAAACACTCGTTCTTCTTTTCCTTTAGCTCAGAACTGGTTCTCTCTGTGAAACGGGTATAGTGTGTCTTGTCCACTAGAAGGTGAACCCCAAGTCAACTTTCCTCACTGTTGTTCCCCAGAGTGTAGAGTGACGGGGTGGCATGGATAGACATTTAGCAGGTCCTTATCAAACGGATGGATGACTGGCTGTGTGCACTCCTTATCGCTAGCGCTACGTCTGTGTGGGGCCACATAGTATAAGAGAGGCAGTTAGATCAGGAACTTAAAGGGAATCTCACAGAGAACCAACCTGCACCCGTAACTGCACAACCATGAGCAAGGCCATTTATCTCTTGCTTCCTCAATTTCCCCATCTGTAAACCAGGGATGCTACCAACACCCACTCAGCTTGTTACTAATCTATTAAACTAATAGACTCTCTGTGCCCCAGGAATGCTGATAAGCTACCTTTGCTCATGTATTAAATATATAATGAATAGGCTTATTTCAAAATATATAGGTCACAATCAGTTTTTCAGGGTTCAGAGATGATCTCGCTCAAAAGTTACTAGAAACACCTTTTGACAGGTGATGGGCCATCAGGTGATGGGTGAGCATAGCATGCGGTGAGGTGATGTCAAAAGATGGCCTTATTTTTATTTTACCTGTGCCGCCTTTTTGTGGTACTACATAACCAAAGCTGATGTCAGACTCCCAGGCTTCCTGCCTCGGCCTCCTGAGTGTCAGGATAACAGTTGTGCAACACCACGCCCAGCTACAGACGGCATAATTTTTGTCTCCTAAATAATTCAGAGATGCATAAAAACAAACACTACTCTTAGATACTATTTTCCCGGAAACTGTACAAACAACAAGCAAATACATGAAAAGGTGTTTATTATCTTTGGTCACAAGACAAGGCAGAGCAAGACTGCAACAAGATGCTGAGACTGTTAGTTGACAGTGACAAGTGTTGGCAAGAATGTGGGGACCATTAGAAGCGTTAGCCCATTACACTGCTGATGGAAATGTAAAATAGTGCAGCCACTGCAAGAAAAAAATTTTGGTAGAACATCAAAAATCTAAGCACATAATTACCAAGTGACTCAGCAATTCTGCTTCTAGTTATTCAAGCAAATAAAGAGAAAATAAGTTTTCATAGTAAAATTTAAACATAAAATTCATACCAGCATTATTCAAAGTGGCAAAAAGTACAACAACCTGATGAGTGGAAAAATACATGGTGAAATACTATTTAGCCATTAAAAAGAATAGAAACACTTCTACGAACTATACAAGTGTAGACTTTGAAAACTGTTAAGCTAAATGAAGATATTCAGGCTCAAGGAAACGTGTAAGGTGTGACTCCATTTTCATACCATGTTCATAACAGGCAAATCCACAGACGCACAAAGGAGATTATTGGCTCTCCAAGGGTAGATGAGATCTGATTGCTAATTTTTTTGTATTGTTGAAAATGTCCCATAATTAGGTAGTGGTGACTATTACACAGCCTTGTAACACAGTGTATATCATACAATTGAAATACTGAAGTTTATACTTGGTGGTTTTTTTTCTTTAGCTCTTTTGAAAAATTTTTGAATCTTGCAAACAAAACAAAAGATATGGTAGCATTTCAAAGCACATGGTGCATAGCAGACGCTCAAAACCTAAGTTTTCCTTCGAACGAGCCACGTGGACAAGTGAAAGCTTCTGAGTGTTTGTCACGTCAATGCCGCTTTATATAGCTAGTAAAGAGCTCCATCTGGTTTCAACACTGTGAAAGAAGAAAGAAGCGGTGGAAGCCTAGTTCAGTCTCTCTAGTGTTCTGCCCACCACCCAGGCTTGTTCACAAGACTCTCTTTGGTCTGAGGCAGTGGTTAACTGAAGCCAGCTGTTTGCCATTGAAGACAGAGTGCGAGTCCATCTTCCATTAGCACCCCACAAGTCCTGTTCCCCACTAGCCCATGTCATGGGCCCACAGAGTCCTCTCACTCTGTTCCCCAGCCTGTACAAACACACTGGACACAGACCATGTTCACCTATAATCTTCTCTGCCATAAGCCCTGGTACCCAGTATAAAATGCACTCGCTAACTCAGCATACACCTGTTAATGTCATCATAAAACACCTACACATAAAATGAGCATGGTTTCTACTCTTTTGTCATCTCTTTAAGAAAAGTTTTAGAGCCAGTGGCTACAGTT
Organism: Acomys percivali; assembly: GCA_907169655.1. NCBI lineage: Eukaryota > Metazoa > Chordata > Mammalia > Rodentia > Muridae > Acomys > Acomys percivali. The sequence continues at coordinate 80,028,837 of OU015756.1, forward strand.
ACTACATAAAACATTTAACCTATCTTCAAAAGGCCCTCTCTTCTCTCTTCCCTCCTTTTCTTCTTCCTTTTGTATTTTCTCATTTAGCAATAAGTTCTTATGCAATGGAAACTAGGTGCCATGCCTGATTCTTGAAGATAACCTGTTAAAAGAAACACCTGGGACAGGCTCATTTCAATGCACCCCCCTGTGGCTCGCGAGAGCCCATTTCAGCTACCAGCCAGGTCCTGGCATTCTGGTCTCAGCACCAGAGATAAAATACTGTTGACTTGAAAAAAATAAAATCCAAGGCACTTTCCATTAATTTCAAGATATGTGCATTATCTCTTAATGTTAGTTTTATAAAATAATAGCTGTAATCTTTTACCTTTCAAAAGAATTGTTATGAAATAAAAAGCATCCATGTTGGAAAAGAAGATTTATTGTTCTCTTATGTGTATTGCTCTTTGCCTGCAAGTATGTCAGTGCACTGAATGTGTGCCTGGTGCCTACAGGGGGAAAAAGAGGGTACCACATCCCTGAAACCAAAGACACAGACAACTGAGAGCAGCTATGTAGGCACTGGGAATGGAACCCAGGTAGTCTGGAAGAGCAACCAGAGTCACCTCTCCAGACCCTAAGACATCTCCCTTGAGCTAAATTACTTAAGTTTGTCTGTCTGCAGAAAAAAAAAAAATCTAAAGTGCTTATTGAAAGTACCTCTGCATGTCTGCTCAAACTATTACACTAACCTAGGACAATACAAATAGTAAACACCGAACCTCTACTCTGCTCTAGCCAATGGACAGGACATTCTCCACAGTTATGTGGAGAGCAGGAACTAACTCTAACATGAACGCTGGTGCTCCATATCTGACCACCTCCCCTTGGTGGGGTGCCCCAGTGGCACTCAAAGAAAGAGTAAGCAGGGTACCAAGATGAGGCTTGATAGGCTATGAGCATAAAGTAGGGGAGGAGGTCCCCTCAGTCATGGACCTAGGGGAAGGTGGGAGGGAGGAAAGAATGGGAAGATACAAGTGATGGGATAATAAATGAGTTGTAATCGGAATACATTAATAAAAAATTGAGAAAAACAAAAAGAAAGTACTCCTGTATTGCAAATAGCACAGTGTTTTTCTTTCTCCATGTTGCTTTTGAATTGGATCAGTTCATATTGAAACAGCTACTGTTTCTGTGGATTATTTATGATCCGTACCTATTCAAGAGTCCAGCTGAGCAATTACTATATAGGACTTTTAAGTTTCAAATGGCAACTCTGCTCTCTGGAAAAGGCTTCTAGTAGAATATAGTCATGTACTTTCAAAATCCATGCTTCCATATAAGGAGAATCACATCTTGATTTTTTTTTTTCAAACCCTGAGAGAAGTACTGAGATCTCGACATTCTGCAGAGCCGGCCAGCAGTTGGCATGGTGGTTCTTGTCCGTTGTCTCAGCACAGAGAGGTGAGGGCAAGAACAATGTGTGTTTCCAGCTACCCTGGAGCCCAGGAGAGAAACCGACTCTAAAGCCCAGAGCTGGGCTTGTGGCTAAGCAGTAGAGTGTGTGTTTGCAACGTATAAAACCCTGGGTTTGAAGCCCAGCAGTGTGGAAACAAATGAAAAACAAGTGTTTGATAACACTTCTTTCCTTAGTTTATGATAAAACATTCCATTAAAAACAATAGCAAACAAACTCAGGTTGCTACATATTTTAGAAGAAGATGGGGAACACTTGAAGTTCTAGTGTACTTTGAAGCCAAGGACCTACATGATTCTCCCAATTTTTAATTATTTTTTTCCTGTAATGCTTACAAAATACTGCTGAAAACAAATGAGTTGTATTAGTCTTTCTGAATTTTGAAAGAGGTAAGAGGATCACAAGTTTCAGGCCAGCCTGTGCTATACACTGTGACCGTTTCTGGACAGAGAATAGCGGAGGGTCACAGTCAACAGGCCGTATGGGGAGAAGGGCAAGGTGTGGAAACTAGGCAAATACAGTGTAATCATGTTTGAAGCTCTCAAATAAATTGAAACAATAAAACAGTAACTTCAAATGAAACCAAAAGAGGGGGGCATCAGAACAATACATCCATTGAAACTACTTCTACTCAAAGACATTTACAATGAATTTTAAAGAGTGAACACTGTATCCCCACAGGTTCCTGCTTGGGAAGCTTCAGCTGTGTCCATGGTTGTGGCCGTGGGTTTGGAGACAGACACTCCCAGGCATTCCTTTCCTGACTGCACATATTTTGTTTAGGTTAAAAAAATCAGTACTAATATTAGGCCTTTTAGTGAGAAATGGGATCAAATCCCCCTGCATAGAGTAACGTACACATGTCAGGAGACTCACTACCTCTCCTCCCACAAACACACCTGTGCTGGAACCATTCTGGATGCAACAATGCCCAAGATGGAAAAGTCCTCCGGCAAGTGCAGAGACGGCAAAACAATGGCCAGTGTTGCATATTATTTTAACACAGAGACAACATCTAGGGCTGCTGGAGTATTTTTTCTTTCAAGCCCTGGCTGTCTTGGACTCACTTTATAGACCAGGCTGGCCTCAGACTCACAGAGATCTTGCCTACCTCTCCCTCCCTGAGTGTTGGGATTACAGGTGTGCACCGCTGCGCCCGCTGCTGCTAGAGTTTTGACTAGGCTAAACTGATAGAAACATTTGTCAAATCTGTATACTTGGTTTAAATATCTAAAATTTATCATTTCCTTACATAAATTCAACAATAAAGTAAGGGACGCAGTTTTAGGACATTAAAGTGGCTAGTGACATAACTCTTCAACTGGTCTGAGAAAGAGGAGGAGGCAGAGGAGGAATACTCTGCCCACTGGCAAGAGTCAGGCTACCAGGGTAAGAAGCATCCGTGCACACAGAGCCAACTTACATAGGGTGGCCATGAAGCGGTGGTGCCTGGGGTGCAGTGTGGGTGTCCTTGTCAGCTCTGAATGCAGTGGGCTTATTCAGGCTTGCTATCACCTTCCATTTCACTTGGGCCACAGGAGCTAAAATGCCTGCTGTACCAGCAGTCATGGGACTGTCAGTGTTGAGGCTCTCCTGTTTAACCTCACACATTGGCAGAGTTGGGACAGGATGAACAAGGCTTTTTTATCTATGTTTCTTTCCTGATCAAGACTTCCTGATCAAGACATAGAGAACACCCAGAGGTTTGTTCTATCTGACATACAGCAAAAGAATTATTTTTTTGGAAGGTGTAGAGTACAGATATCCAATCTTTACCTCAAAAGATTACAGTAAATTAGTCTTAACTGAGGCCCCTTGTCAGCCAAATTTGAGGATACAATTCACAGGGGTGAATACACAGTGCTTTGCCAGTTTAGGCCTGCCCCAATGAACCCAAGACTGTGTAGTTTTCCTTGCTACTGAGTCACTCTCATAAAGTATCCTCTGGAAGACCAATGTCACCTGGCAGTTCAGGAGCAAGGCATTCTCTGATAAAATATATACAAGCAATAATCTCTGGGATAATTCATTCTCCACTGTAAATAACCAAGTGGGCATTTTCATTTGTCCATGTCTCCTGTGAGATTATACATGTACACTTTCCACTCTCTTATGCGTGGCTGATGTCTACTGACTCAGACCCTAGTGCATGGAAATGAAGCCTGGACCACACTCCATCCTGATAGACATTTACCTCATCAGCACTAGCTCAGCCATCACAAAGACCAGCAGGAAATGACCAGAGACATGCCCAAGCATGTCTTAGTGGAGAAGTCAGGTCACAGTGACCAGAGAGGCCCACAGCTCCAATTGTATGGAGGTAAAGATGAATTCAAGCTGGTTATCCTTCCTCTATTCCTGACTTTCTCACACTAGGTACAAGTCCAAACACAACAGAAGAGAAAGATGTCCTGTGATACCATTTCTACATCTTTAATTATCATCTACATTTTCATGAAATCAAAGACATACATTTTGGGGTTTTGCTGTCTTTGTTGTTGTTTGCTTGCCTGACTTGCCTATGTATAGGTGAAACACAGCAAGAACTCAATGCAGGCTTGAAGGTACATATGGATAAACGAAGGAGTCCCATGCTGTTCCAAAAGATGCCAAGTCACATATTACTCTTTAGGGGTTAACATAGAGCTTCCCAATTTGCCAGGGAGAGAGGCATGCTTCTATTCCGATTTCTAGAACGTCATTTTTGAAGTCAAACTGTGCAAGCCTGTCTCCTCTGGGACTGGGAAGGTTGGGGAAGGTGAGGTTCTGCCAAGTGCCACAGCATAACGATCCCCTGCTTCTTTGCTCTCTGGGCAATGACCTCATGATCTCTCACTTGCAGTCTGTTTCTACAAAGAAAGCTCCATGATGACCATTTCTGGGGCGTAGCCAGGTTGATGGGGACTGTTGTGCAGAACCTGAAAGTCTTGGCAGGAGAGAGAATATCAAGTGCCAGGAATTGGGGGCACGAGAGCACTTGTATGCATTAAAGCACACGTGCATGCCTATGAACCTGTATAGTCATATGTGAATATGTATCTATACACATGCATGCAAGTGTTTCTACACTCATGCACATACATCAACAAACATATGTGCATGTTTGTGGTCATGTATATGGACATGCATGTAGGCCTATCTGTGTACATGTGTGTAGTATCTAGGATTAAGAGTGGAGTGGGACACTAAGTCCTCAGGGGCCAGACTCCGTTTATCCTGAGATGCAAGCAGAGCTCCACGGTTCCGAGAAATCTCACTGAGGAAAAATGGCACTCAATTTAGATAAGGAATTGAAAAGATTATTTTCCTCTTACTAAGTCAATTTTATCGTGTTGAGTCGTCTCCCTCTTCAAACAAGGATGAAAATAATCATGCAACTAGAAGTAAGGATGTAGTGAGGATGAAGTAATAAAAAAAGAAGGTGTGGGGACCGCAAAACGTATACACAACGGGTCAGCGGTGAACTTAGAACACAGACTTCAGGAGAACTCGAGGAAAATAAATGTCACCGTAAGAGACATTCAGAATCATTGCACGCATACAGAGCCAAATACAAATACGTGTGGGAGAGTGTCCCATGCCTGTGGTCGCCCAGGTTTTCGGACTAGTTTGATGTCAACAAGTGACAACCTTTGGGTGAAAGCAGTGAGATCAGTGTGCTCCTGACTGGCGCGAACTGAGATCTGCAGGCGTTAAGTGAGACGTGTGGCAGGCAAGCGGGGCAGCATGATCACTGGCCTCCCGACCCTCAGACCACTGATGTGGGTCTGATCATGGTGTTGGGAGGCCGAGTTACCATCAGCTTTATTTCAAAGGAGCAATTGAAAAGAAAGAAAAAGAAAGTATGCTCAGTACATCTCGTAAGCGCTCCAGAGTCCTTCCTATTCAACAGCTCATGAGTATGAAGAACCTCCTTTATCCCTTTATTTCTGCTCATTTCAAAAATAGTATAAATTTTAACATTTCGTAGTGCAGGTGGATAAAAATATCACCTGCAAAAGGAAAATAAAAGCTTAATTATATGCTCAGGGTCAAACATTGAAACTTTGTTTTCATTAAACAGACTCCAGCATGAATGCTGTGGCGGGTGCTCTCATAAAGTTGCATTACTTTGAAAAGCAAAATAAGTTATTGGTTCCTTATCCAAAAATGTATGGGGCAGAAAGGTTTCAAGTTCCTTCCCGATGTTAAAGTATTCATATCTGAATCCTGAGGTTCCCTCCTGTCTCCTGTGCACTTTATATTCAGAGTGCAAAAGTGCGCTTAAACGATGCATGTGGTTTTGAATACTCAAAACTTTTGGATTTTCAAGTCAAGGATGCTCACCTTGCATCACGTCAGTGCCATCAGATCAGGTCAGCTCAAAATCACAACTGCGCAGCTTGCGTGCTGCCCCACAGTAAGACTAAAGACAGGGTGAAGGGGCGAAGATGTGCATAGAAACGCTCACAGCAACTCGAGCACACCTTCGTGTTGGTTAATATAATAAATTAGAGAGTATTTCAAGTGCTTTTTATTTAACCTTTCTAGGCGTTTGATTTTATTGTCATTTAAGGAAATTTAAATCTACAGTAAATCGGTAAAGAAATAAGAAAACGGATTGACCCGCACACGAACTTCGGGAAGCACTGCGCTAGGCTGCACCAGCAGTTTTATTTGGAATAATAGAATAATAGCCTTCTGGAATCTCAAAGACATCAGCATCTAAACGCAAGCGTAATAACCGAACGTAGGTATGTATGTCTATATTCGCCAGTGTGAGATTTAATCAATCATTGTTTCAAGAAGATGTGGATGATTTCAAAGCTCAAGGTCAATAAAAAATCTTGTCCAGGAGTGAATGAAACCTAATGTAATGATGAGTAAGGCAAGATGTTACAGGCAGCCCCGGAACGTAGAAATCTAACACGTTCGCTGTTCGCTGTTCAGCTGGAGCCAGGCACCTAGAGGCGGGAATGGCCGCCCCTCCCTGCTTCCCAGAAGCGGTGGTGAACCAAGCAGGTGTTTTCAGGCGGGCTCCTCATTTATAAACGGGCTCCGTGATACTACACACGATCATACACAAAGCCACTTGTTTGGCAGTCTCAGAAGTGGGGCCGAGGACTGACCAGACATGAGACACCATTACCCTCTCACCCTGACAGTCCCTGAGGGTTGCGGGTGAAGACACAGCAGGTCAGGATGCAGGAGGCACAGCTGCTACCTACTCCGCAGGGTGCAGGGAGGGTTGCTTTTCCAGATGACAAGCCGGCCTAAAACTGAGCTATCAGGTAGCACTAATTCCCCTCCTTTAGCCTCTCTTCTTGCGGAGTTCTGATTTTAAGGCAGTGTTTCTAAGTTTGCGTCAACCCTTAAAAGCTGTATATTTTTAAAGAGAACATCATCATCATCAACAACAAGAACAACAACAAAAACATGCCGCTAAATTTCTTTTTTAAAATGTGCCTGATGAAATTAAGTATCGCTTACCACGGTACCCGGTATGCTGTGATGTCTTTGATAGACAATGCCCTATGTCACAGATGCTCTCAAAAGGCCCCAAGTCGTGGGTTTCTGGCTTGCCTGGCAATGCAGACTCCCTCTAGTGGTCAAAGAAATAATCTGTAAATTCTCTGCTAACTAAAAGTGTTTTCTAAAGAAAAAAAGAGCTGAATATTTTTGAATATTTTGAATATTTTTAAAGTACTTATTTATAAGACAATTGTAAATATAAAAATGGAAAATTTAGATTTTATTCTTAACCTTTTAAAATTTATATAGTAAGTGGTAGATATAATCCTGATAATTTATTAGGCATGAACTCACTTTTTTTTTTTTCCTGAGTACGAGATGATAAAAAAATGCTAAGTATTCAGAAAAAGAAGATCCAGTATAGAATTCATTAATAGTGTCATTATTAGTGGCTGGTTATACAAATCATTACTTTCCAAAGGAGGTATGGGGTCCTTCTACAGGATCCACAATCCGATGTCTGTAAGGAAAGCTGTATTCAACACAGTAAACATTCAGCCTGGTTAAACATGATAATGTGTGAAATTCTGAGCGGCAAAGAAAAAAGGTGGCAACTGCATATGAATGATTATTTTTACCATCTAAGTTCCAAACCTTTTGCGATGGAGCAAGAAAACGCTGAAAACCACAGAATGCAAATGGCTTGCTCCGAGCCATAGAATAAGCTTTGACTCTTTTGGCTTCTGGGTGAACTCACTCATTATGATAATTTCTAGATCAATCCATTTGTCCACAAATTTCAGGAATTCCTTGTTTTTAATAGCTGAGTAGTATTCCATAGTGTAAATGTACCACAGTTTCTTTATCCATTCTTCTACTGAGGGACACTTAGGCTGACTTTCATGTGAACTCTGGTGCCCCATTTCTGACCATGTCCCCTGGATGGGGAGACGGTGGCACTCAGAGGAAGGACAGCAGGCTACCAAGAAGAGACTTGATACCCTATGAGCATATACAGGGGGAGGAGGTCCCCCTCAGTCACAGTCACAGGGGAGGGGAGTAGGGGGAAAGCGGGAGGGAGGGAAGGAATAGGAGGATACAAGGGATGGGATAACAATTGAGATGTAATATGAATAATATATATATCTTTGAAAAGGAACAGGAGAAGCTGGTGCCATGAGCTTAGGTCTACAGATTTGTCACTCTCTTCCCGTTTATTTGCAGCCGAGCATGGTCCTTGACCGTCTCATTCTTTTCAGATTTACATCCTTTAACATTCTGCTCATTATTTAAACACCTGGAGAAGCACTTGTTAGCTAGTTGACCTGCCTCACAGAGAATTGTCCTACAACATGAAAATGAGAGGTTAAAAATTAGTAATTACCTACATACCTGTGGGTTCTGAACGCAAGGCTGTCCTTGCGTTCTGCGGACTTAAGAGTTCAGCAAATCTGTTTATTACACACTCTTTAGGTTTAGTGAAGAGTAAATGAACAAGTTAGTAAAAAGTGCTTTGAAATGTGTGACAAATGCTATAAAATAAATCTGATTTAGTCAGAGTTAAATTACACTGAAAGAAAAAATACCCTGTTTTATCTATAGCCTTACTGTCTTTGATAGTGAAGGAAATGGGAGGAAATTGCCTATAGCTTTGTAGAATAATAGATACAGAAGACACCCTTAGAATAGGCACTGTATGGCAGATTCTAGGGGCCGTGCTGGGGAACATGGTCTAAGGCCTTCACCAAAAGTCTTGGCATTTGGTTTGCAGTAGAGTTAAAATATTGTTACAATCATTCCTATGCGTTACTAAAGTTAAACTAATATATAACTACTATATGTGACTACTTACATATGTGTATATATGTACTATATATGGACTGCCAACACCTGGAGAATGCCATGAATGCTCAGAACATTGAGGTTTCATATCCAGAAAAATTTAAATCCCTTATCAATCCAGGTGGCAAACTCTGAGATGTGGCCTTGTCCATTTCTGCCCATTCTGCAGGATGGCCCAGGAGCAGGAGTAGGCTCGTATTTGTTAAATTCGCACCTCATGTGGAGGATATAGGGCTATGGAGGATCCAGGGATGCTCTGCCATCTCCTGAAGCTAGGCTGCCTGACCCCTGGCTGCATCCCAGGGTCACAACTGGGTGAAAGTGGTTTATTACAGTCTCCAACACTTGTACTGAAGTGACACAACATTCACAAGCTGCCCTGTATTTTCCAAGCTGGATGAAGGAAGCAGCATGAAATTCCTGCCATTGTGTGCAAGTCAGAAAAAAAAAAAGGCAACAAGCACTCTCACGTGAACACAGTGCAAGCAAAAACCAAAGAACGGTTGGCATTTCATGTTTAAGTCTTTAAAGTTTGGCCAAGAAAGGCTGGCCTAGGCTTTCTGGAATAGATGCTTCTACATACATGAACTCCGTGGTCTGTGTGTGTGTGGAGAGTGTGTGTGTGTGTGTGTGTGTGTGTGTGTGTGTGTGTGTGTGTGTG
>OU015756.1:80038256-80061022 GCA_907169655.1 Acomys percivali
GTGTGTGTGTGTGTGTGTGTGTGTGTGTGTGTGTGTGTGTGTGTGTGGTGTGTATGTGTGTAGTGGTATGTGTGTGGTGTGTGTGTGTGGTGTGTATGTGTGTAGTGTTGTGGTGTGTGTGTGGTGTGGTGTGTGTGTGTGTGGTGTGGTGTGTGTATGTGTGTGGTGTGGTGTGTGTATGTGTGTGGTGTGTGGTGTGTGTATGTGTGTGTGTGTAGTATCCACTTCAGCTAATGTGTCTGTGCTAAATATATTAGAATATTCCACTTAAAGGATTAACATGGGGAAGGCAGGAAGAAATCCTACCACTTCCAACATCCTCTTTTGAAATACGTTTTTTAAAAAATCCCAAGACACATGGGGTAAAAGAAGCTGCTTTCTTTTCCTGTAAGACAAATCAAAAAAGAAGTTGAGAAAGAATTCACAGCAAATACTGCCCAATGAGAAGCCTTAAAGTAGCAGACAGTGGGGCCAGATGTTGTGGTGACCTCGGTCAGCAGAGCACAGGGGCATGGTGTTGATTTCGATGGCTGTTGGCAGAAGCTTTGCTCCAGCAGCAGGGGAAAAGCCCTGAACTAATAGAATCCTTTCCTATTCTTCCTCTCCCTCCCTAAAAGCCCCAGCCACTGGTCAGTAGTGCTGACAGCTGTCAAAGAGGCTGACGTCACCACGCAACCCTGCCAGCATGCATCACTTCAGGAGGGAGTTGCCTGGGTGAACAAGAGCATCTCCAGGCTGTGCCATTTTACATCCCACTCAACTTTCAACAGCTGTTTTCTTGAGTAGACGCAGACCTCAAATAAGTATATTGAAAAGAACAACAAATTCAAGATGCGGACGATTTTTAGATGTGTTCCTCGGCCCTTGAGAGGCTATACAAAGGAGCACAGGCAGTGTCGTGTCTGAAAAACGGAGGGCCTGTCAGCAGGTGAAACCAGAACCAGCAAGCCTTCTTTTATGGGAACTCTACTCCATGGACTTGAAAGAGAGCATGAGAGAGTGGTTTTGCACTGTGCGGAAATTTCTCAAACACAAAGTGCAGAATGGTGTGTTATAGTTTTAGGGGCTCTATGGAACTGTGGTCATTGCCACCAGTCACTGACTGAAAATGCAGAGGGCTTTCCCACCAGCTCTAATGTTCTCAGTATCATGGCCACTCGTCAATTAGGCAAACGCTCTCTCATATCAAGTTCTGACAGAATTTTCCATCTTAGCCAGCCCACAACACTGAAACCCAGGACATAAACAGAGGCTTGCTGTAGAATATTAGATGTGACCGAAGCCGGCTCAGCTCCTCTGACGCTTTGAGATGTTTTGTCACTTCACCTGGAGAAATATACACGGCTTATTCGGAAGTGCTGCCAATGTCCAGCACCTGTCAAAACCCCTATCTGTCAAGGCTTTCACAGAGAGTTTCAAAATGACAGATCAGGATGTCTGAGTTGATGGAGCCCCAGGAAAAATGGAACAGATAGAAAATTCATGACTCTAAACGAGATCAAAGTGACTTCTGTCAACATCATGTCAAAAGAACTGTTCATTTTTAGAGGTTTTTTAAAAATTATATAAACACTTTTTTTGAGTATGAGCTAACTGTAATGAAAATTTTTTTCTTGTTGTACAGTATGATCATCCAAATGTTCAAAAATACACTTTAGATCATCCACAAAGAAGGAAAATTCTAATAGTCATTACTGTCTGCCAGTTAAAGTCACTGGCATTCAAGAAAGAATTATGAAGATACTATCTGCCCAAAATAGGACAAACCATCTGGCTATCACAGAATAAAAGGATTTTTTTTTTGTCTTTTTTTTTTTCACACATCAAATTCTACAACTGGATTCATTACTTCTTATTCTGTTACATGCAGCTTCAATTTTTTTCCTACTTGCTTAGTGTGGCAATTATAAAATATTAATTAAGTTTTAGTTTCCTAAAATATTTGTTATTATTTTAATTTTAAAAATCAACGGAAAACCCTTGCGATGCATAATTTTCTTAAGTCGTTGCTTTCAGAACAAAGTAAAAATAAATAAATGGCTTACAGCATGCAGTACTGCACTCTCAGAAACCTCCACAATTGCACTCAAAGTCATTCTCTGGATGAACTCTGTATTACAGAAGTCTAGAAGTGACTGCTTTCCTGTTCTAATTCCTAACACCTTGGAGACAGGAAGCCTGGCACCTGGTGCTGGAACCCAGGTGACCCGACTCCTGCTGCTCATCTGCCAATAAATTAACAGGACATACGACCATGTGAGGACAAGTCTAGGGTTATGCTTAGCATCAAAGCAAGGGATAGATGTCAGGAAAATATGTGCATCATACATGCATACACACACATGCGCACACACACATGTACACACAGGTGCACACGCATGCACGCAGTGACAGTTTCTGCAATCAGAACAATGGACCCGATACAGTGGCAATGTCACTCTGCAATATCCCACTGGCCTTTCCGTTAGCCAGAGATGAGCCATTTTGACATCAGGCCTTTCAGCCACAATCTCACAGAAGCTGGCTGGCACAAAAGGCTCTATGACCAGAACAGGTTGCTTACCTCCAGAAGGGCGAACTATTGAAAAGATAACGACCACATCTGGTTTCTGAAGAAGAAGCTCGTTTGACAATGGCCCCGCTGCAGCCACATCTATAGTGTGCTGCTGGAAGTTCCCTTTAGGACTAAGAAATTAGGGCAAGATCACCATGCCTTCCTGGAGGGAGAACTCAGTGCATTTTCTTTTCCACTTATGAAAAGATGTTTATTACCTGTAAGTGCACGGAGGTGTGTGCCTCGTGGCCACAGTGACTGGTGATAAGCCTCTTTCCCTCATTTACATTGAGAGCCGGTGTTAGTGAAGATATACACATTTCATTTCATGGTTCAGAAAGAACAAAGTATATGTATATGTGATAGCAGTGGGTGGTTAATGAAATGGTCTGACAAACATAAGCTAATACATAATCATACCAGAATGTGACTGCAACACCTGTTCTTGCTTTGCAGACTTCCAATCCTTAAGAAAAAGTTACCACTCACAAGAAGTGAAGCCACTCCTATTTAGACATCAATATGCTCCAAGGAAATTTTAGTAGCTGTGTTTGGTGGCGGTGCTGCAACCACTAAAGGGTGGTTATTCTAATGATATCAAATCTCTTTCGCTTCTGTCCTAAGAGTAATGAAAACTTCACACATGCATGAAGCTCCAGTAATTATTTTAAACTGCCTTCTGTTGTCCCCCTGAGGAACACGGTGGTATTTGTTTGATGCAGTTTAATTAGTGTCAGGGTAATTAATGCTATGCTATCTACATGAGATCAAAACCCTTTCTTTGTAACATTCTGGTAACTAAGAACTAAGAAAAAGAAGCGTTTTTGAAAACGTCGTAGCAGGGTGTTAACCTGAGTTCATTGCTGAACTGAGTGGCTCCTCTATTCCTCCCAGCCTCACCCAAACGCCAAATCCAGTCTCTCCGAGGACAAGATCAGGCCTGTAATACATTGCAACTACCCTGCCAGACATAAGATACCGTGGCTGCTATGGAATTAAATTCTTTTTTTTTTTTATGGGCATAATCAAATTAACTAAAGCATTCACAGTCACCAGGCACCTTTTGCAGTAGTTTAATCTTTTAATAATGAAATAGTAAACTTCTGCACTGACAGAGAGCTGGAGTCCCTTGTAAGCAGGGTGTCATATTGCCATGTGCTGATATATTTTTTCAAATAAAGGAATCATTTGGTTTAATGAATGAATGTGATTCTGCTTAAATGCCTGAATAAAATTTGCATTTAATTGTAGGTATAGATAGTCCCTCTGTTTGACAATAATGTTAAGAGAGGGGGGAAAACAGAGATAGGAAAGAAGAGAAGTTAAACACACGAAAATTCCAGACACATACATAATGTGCCCTGCCATAAATCCCTTTTAACTGTTTCTTTGGTAATAAGCAATGGCAGTATAAATCTCCCAACACACAAACTCAAGCTGATCACAGGCTTAAGGAAATAGCTCCAGTTATCTTGACTGGATAAATTATTATACCCTAAAAAAGGTTATTCCAGCTTCTAATAAAGCACTGTAGCTAACAAACAAAAATAAAAAGACCAACCATTCTCTTTACTTTGTAACAGATGAAATTACAGGCTGCATGGGATCAACACAATGACATTGAATTTATTTCAAGTCTCAAAAATGCACTATGCAATGTTCATTTTGGAAGAAGGCTAGTGCTTTAGCACAAAGAGCAGGGCCCGCATTAGACTAATAGTATTTTTATAGTGAGGGGAGGGCTAATGGCACATATCTGAAAAATAAACACGACTGTCTGGAAGTCAAGCCAAATGGATTTTGTCCATTGCATAAGTACAGAGAATAAAAATAACCTGTGTCCTCCACAGGAAATGAATAGACAGCAGCACCTCTAAGGGAACAAATGCTCAGTCGGCCCTAGTTATGAAATTGTGTGTGTATCCATCAGTGGCTGAAATTAAGGTTAATGTTATAAAATGAAATCTCACTGGAAATTTCACTTATGCTCTTGGCATCTAACGCCCTAACAGGGCTGCTGCTGAAGGCACCTCCTTTAGGGCGTTCATTATGAAATGCCTTCTGGAATCAGCTGACTAGCTAAATATGTTTTCTCCACATCTTTGGTTCTGCTTTCTATGAGTTAGTTGTTTATCAATTAAGGTGATAAACACAAGTGAGTCTGCTTACAGCAGAAATACAGTCAAGTAACCTCTAGGAACCCCCCGCAGTAAGAACCGTGCACAAAGTTCAACAACTGTGAAGGAACTATTAAGGAGGACATACAAACAAGTGACCTTGACTGACAAGCACACTTCATTCCAGCAATAAACAGCGGTGGGTGCTGATAACTGCTCATTGGCGCAGAGAGTAATTACCTATCTGTCAGCGTTGCTGGTGTGTGCGAAATAGTATAAATGAAACATACATAATGTGTGGCAATAATATCGGGCATGCAGAACCTAACGCATTATCATCACTCTCAGGACCCAGGTTTATGTGGCTGCCACCACTGAGTAAATGCCTCCTAACCATGATAATTTCATTCTAACCCCTCTTCCATATTATAATTTTCATTGCTAAAAGATACTAAGGAGCAATACGTTTCAATCAAGGGCTAAATAGAACACGACCTGTAACTGGCTATTTTATACACCTATATATTTTTTTTTCTTTCAAAATTTTAGTCAATTTATGAAGAGACAGAAATAAGCTATAAATTTCTGGATGACAAACCCTGTCTGTGCCAATGTCACTGTGTCAGAGATGGGGTGGAGGAAGCCTAGGCGAGGGTCAGCCCTTTTGCCTCCTGGTTTTTTTTTTTTTTCAACCACAACAAAAACATCCATCTTTTAAAACTCACACTCTGTTCTGAAACAGAAGGTTAGAATGCATCTTGAACAAAATAGCTTCCGTTGAAAAAGAGAAAAACAAATTGTGTTTCTAAGATAAAATATCGTCATTTACTTGAGTCCCGTAACAGCATAACAGAAGCCCAGACATCCGTACAGCACACACTGTGCTCTGATAAAGCACTCCAGCTCGCGTGTGTCTGCTTGCTTACGCTCCTATG
Source organism: Acomys percivali (assembly GCA_907169655.1). Lineage (NCBI taxonomy): Eukaryota > Metazoa > Chordata > Mammalia > Rodentia > Muridae > Acomys > Acomys percivali. Next base: position 80,043,863 of record OU015756.1, read on the forward strand.
AAACCTTATTTTTAAAGCCATGTAAAAGGAACCAACAGCACACAGGTAGGTTAGAGGTCATCATTATTGGTGCCTCTACGCAGAATGAGCATTTCAGTGTGCCAGGTGAAGGCTGAACTCCTGGAAACACAGCATCCCAAGTTACAAACAGAAACAGGTGTGGGATGACCAGCTCCATCCAAAGAGGGAAAAAGACGGACAGACACTCAGAAAACCCACACAGGGTGCCATTTTAACTTATTTAGTTCTCTTGATAGGAAAAGAGCATATTTTGGAAACTTTAAGTAAACAATGCCTCATTATTGCAAAGTTCATTTCCTTGGAGGAAAAAAGAAGATTTTTTTATCTACTGAACAACATCACCTGTAATAAAATTACAGAATTGGATGATTTTGATTTTAGAAGGGCCTTTTAAATTTTGGGCCTTTTGTTTGCTGGTTTCTCAAAGTGGTTTTCTTGAGTTAGCATTGTGACCAATAAGTGTCCCTGGAGATTCGCCAAAGCAAACATGGGCTCATGTTTTGTGGCATTCTCCTTTATGTTTTAGAGGCTTCCATTTTATATTCCTAGTCAGCAAAAAAGTAAGAAATAACCCATAACAAACTGCTTAGGGGTGTGATATGCTATATAACCGAGACACACTTCTACTTGGAAGAAGAAGACAGCCAGAAGTCATCTTTAACGTCAAGAAAGAAAACGTATTTAAGTTTCTCATATCATGACATTAAACAGTATCCTTGATTGTATTGCCAGCCTGGTCTGGGAATAATTTTCACCAAGCTGCAAGTCATTCAACCAAAGCCAGCATTTCAGCACATTAATTAAAACAGATAAATCAATAATACCCACAAAGTACAGAAATCCATCTCACTTATCTCAGTGGCTTCATTTGATCCTCATAATACTATTTGTGTGAGTAACTCATGTCTTCCTTGATGTGTACCCTAGCAAGGGCTTTTCCTGATTCCCAGAACACAGGTATAACCTTATTTCATTGACGCTAAGAAGTCCAGGACATTTTGTACACCTTAATCTTGTTGGAAAAGTTTCTTGTATCTTCAGGATTCCAAGTAGTAAGATCAGGAGGGCCCCAGCATTGCATCATCAAAGCATCTTATGCGGCTCTTTCTCTCAGGGAAGTACAACATTTCACTCTCTTGTAGGTGTAAGGAAGATCTGTAACATGCTTAGCTTCAAGTGTTCCACACTATAGTGATCACATCTCACCAAAATACCCAACCAAATAACATGTTTATTTTATGCTAATATCCAGGTTATGTATTCATGCCATAAAACTTCTAGTTAACTGACTGAATCAACAATTAGTTGACCCTGTGTGTGAGAGAGAAAGGCTGGGAGAGAGAGTAAGAAAGGGAGAGAGAGGGAGAGATATAGATAGATAGATAGATAGATAGATAGATAGATAGATAGATAGATAAAGAGAGATCAACTACATAGGAATGCTGACTGATTGTATTAGGACCATTAAGCATCTTGCATTGGACTAACTGTGGCATTTATCTCTGGGCCCTAAGTAGGCCAAAGGCTCACAACCTAGGAATTGTACAGAAAGCCAAGGGACCTTAACTTGTGTCCAGTTCCTGCAGCGGGCCAAGGAACCATCCTCCCGCTGAGAAGCATTGCATAGATGAATGTGTTTGGATGATTTTGTGTCGCTGCTTTGGTGTTTGATGGTGGTAAAAAAAACACCAAGAACTAGGGGAGAATGTAACTTCCTGTTCAAAACAGTTCGGAAATAATCGCTTTCTTCCATTTCTCAAATGTTACAGGAATATGTACATATAATGTGATTAGAATCTATCTTGTTGAGTGCTTATTCACATACCAGAACATTACTATTGTGATTTTTTTCACATTCACTCTCAGCCTCTAAAATATCACTTTTTAAAAATGAATATGTATTGAACAAATAAATGGGAATTGAATCAACCAATAAGCAAATGAATAGTATTCTCCAAAGAATATTATATATACTTTAATGTTTGAAAGTCTTTACCAAAAAATTCTCAAAAGGTTAGACACAAAGTACCGTCTTTAACACGAAATCTTATAAGATATTTTGGGGAAAGTGTTAATAAAGTTATTTATAAATGATGGTTTTACAGTTAGATATACTTTTAAATTAGAAATTAACTTTTAATATATGGCTTGGTGAAGATAAGAGAGATATGTAAAGCATAGTTGCCTCTGGTGTAGGCAATATACTTGATTAATTTGGAACAATTTAACAGTGAAAGATTAATTAAGAATTTCATCCAGTACAGGCCATCTTTCTTTTCCAATTACACCCTTTTAGAGCCATCATAACTGTTCTAATAATTGCACAGGAAATGCTAGAAAGTATCAAGATAATATAGCAATTCACCCAGAACAGTCAAAGACAGAAACGTGGCATTTTAATATTTCAAGAACTTAACTCGGAGATGTGTAGATACACTCTGTGAATTTAACAAAAGCTTACTATATTCAAGCAGGTCTTTACCAAGCCTGGTGTTTTTATTTACATAAAAATAACTTTCATTAGGCACTTACTAAGATACTTTGCTGAAAAAAATGAAAACCCCTCTAATTAAAGGTTATTAAAGCTTATTACACTTATGAACTTTACCAGAATTAAAATGGAGCTACTTATGTCAACCCTAGCACAAAACAAAATGAAACAAAAAAAATATATCAAAACCCAAAAACAAACCCCCACCCACCCACCCAAGCACACAAAGCAACTTACAAACTGAAATAATATAACAAAAGGGGTCTATGACAGGGTACATGCTAAGAGCTAGGGTACGTGCTAAGAGCTAACAACAGTCTCTGATAGAATCACAAGCCTGCGCAGAGGCTGCCCCAGCCTTACACTAAGTTCTGCAGCAAGAATAACTATTATGCCTGCTGGATCCTGAGCAGGCATCACCTCTGTTCTTTACCTTTGGAGTCACGGGTTACTGCAAACTGTCCTATGTGACTGTCTCCAGAACATGCTCTCAGTATTCAGATACCCTTGACAGCAAATGGATCATGTTAAGCTGAAACATTCACGTTGAATAAGGAAAATTTTGGGGTGTAGGGGTGAAGTTGAAGTTAGGGTTCATGGTAACAGTAAGTATAAAATATTGAGTGAAATCTGATTGATGACTGTGAATTATAATGAAGAAAATTTTAGGTGTTTTTTTCATATACCTAATCTAGGAAGCTACTTGTTTTTCCCCCTCACAGAGAACTTGAGAAGTTATTCATAATTTAAGCATATATTCACTCATATTTTTGGACCATGAAAATCACATCTCTAGTTGTAATGGAGTAGAATTAACTGTCAAAAGTTTAACAAGTAAAGTTTCCTTCCTTGTCTGTTTTATGATATGAAAGCTGTACCACGAAACTGTGGCTGCTTCAAGACTGTAGAAACAAACAAGGGTCCTCATATTGCTATCAATAGCAATTAACAAGGCCTTTTATATCACCATTTAAATAGTAGAAGAGTAACAACAACGTGGTTGTTTTAATGAAGAGTCTGCGCTGTATTACCAGCACAAACAGGAAGACCTGAGTCCATTTCCTGAAGCGTTCCACTCTGGGTCATGGCTTTCCTCCGAATTTCACCCTCTAGGTAATATAACCACAACTCTCACTTGCACATGGGAAAGAAGAGCCAAAATCACTGTTGGTGGGGAAATTCTTACCAGAGGGAACTGAGATGGATATTAAAAGCAGAAACAGGACTGTAATGTTAGAAATGCAATGGAGTAATCAGTCCATTGATGCTCTCTCTTAGCTTAAAGAACACATTCGTGTGTAGAGCGAATGAAAAATTTCCCTACAGGGCAAATGTTTGAATATTTGGTCCCCAGTTGGTGGAACTGTTTGGGAAGAACTGGGAAGTGTGGCCTTTTTAGAGGAAGTGTGCCACTGCGCGTGAGTGAGTTCTGTAGTTTCAAAAGACCATCGTGATTCCCCAGCTCTCCTTCCTGCTTCTGGATAAAAACCTGAGCTCTCAGTTTCTGCCCAGCACCATGCCCTGTTGTCTACGCTCCACACTATGATGGTCATGTCCTCCAACCCTCTGGAACTCTGAGCACGACATTAAATGGTTTCTTATATAAGATGCCCTGGTCATGGCATTTTATCACAGCAATAGAAAAGTAACTAAGACAACATTAACATGCCTGTAAAATCTATAGCTAAGGACGTCAAAGTGCAACTACCGCACAGCACATCTGTACAGCTAACAAACCTTCCAGAGAGAAATGAGTCGGGAAGTGCTGCAATGATGATTTTCCTCCTTAATAAGGTTCGATTTCATTTCGTTTTGATGGTTTCTAAGGAAGAAGTCAACAAAATAAATGTGGGAGCCAAAATTATTTCCCAACTTCCAGAGTCTCGTGTCTGTCCCAGTATGTTTGCTTGACTGTTGGCCACAGTCTGTGACGGCCAGCAATCGATCAGCTTTCTCTTTTGTACACGTTGTTTCCAGGGGCTTCCTCATTTAAAAGCACAGGTCAAGCTTACCCAAGAGGACTTAACTGAGTACGGAAGACATTAAACTAGGCTGGTATGTCCTCTCTCTTTTATTCTTCCCTCACTTCCTTTTTTCCTGGATTTAAAAAAATTGTGTGTGTGTGTGTGTGTGTGTGTGTGTGTTTGTGTGTGTGTGTGTGTGTGTGTGTGTGTCCAGGGTATCAAACCCAAGTCATCAGGTTAGCAGGCCTATGGCCCTTTCTTCTGAGTAAACAGTGAATTTGTATACTTTATTGATTATTGCCACTCTCAAATTTAATAAACTGAACTGCAAATATAACTTACAATCAAAAGCCACACAAGGGCTGGAAGTCCACTGTCATCTCAAATAAAGCTTTTCAAGTGACTAACATGGCAGGCTATTTTAGAGAGTGACTTAACTAATATTTTATTAACTTGGTTCTTACAGTGCGTGCTCTAGGTCTTACTTCTTTTCTAAAGAGTTTCTCAAATTCAAAATTAAACTTAAAAGAGGAAAATTATATCATTTTCCTCTCTCTACTTTGTCTTCATTGTGGATGCCAGTCTATTCTACCCAACATGACACTGTTGTTACATTCTCACATCTAGACAGTATCTTCCTGCTTTCCTTTGGTACTCTGGAAAAGCAAAACACTTTTGTTTGTACATGAAATTGTAGGCTCAAATTTCTTAACAAATATATTTTATTATGAACTTATTAACCGAGAATACCTCACTTATAACCTGACTAACCTAAACAATAGGAAAAGAAGATTGACGAATACAATAATGAAACTGTAAGGATATCAGTTCCAAGGAATTATTCTCCTGGCGAAATCAGCAAGATTTCTTCTGCTGGAACTTGGAGCAACCAGAACCTGGAACCTCAGCAGGAGCCCTGAGGCCCTGAAGCCTTCCCTCGAGCTGTTCTCTCTAGGAGCATCTTGAAGTGGAGCGATGAACAGGCAAAATTATCCCAAGTCTCCAAAGGCCCCACCTCTTGGTTTTGGCTCACATTTATACCTCCTCTCAGAATTTGTTCAAGGATGTTTTTCAGCTGCTTAACAACCAATCTCCCCCACATGGTGGTTCGACTTCTAAGGGGATAAACATCACCTGCTCTCTCACAAGTTTTTTTCACATCCCCCACTTGTGATTTAAACAAAAACATGTTTATCTCTCCTTCAGGAAACCCTTAAGAAAAGAAATCTCTGATGAATATCCTCCAAAATAGTAATAAAATATTTAGTAAACATAATGTTGGTATTAGAATTCCTGGTCATCTGACTTTATGCCCGATAAGGTCCCCCAATTAGCTACCCACAGATATATACTGATTGCCTTATAGTAAGTGTCAGGACAGCTAAAATGTAATAAAATAATTGTTCATTACAAAGCATCCATGAATGAGAAAAAGAACAAAATATATGTAAAAACAATCAAAAGGGCCAAATTATTTTGCGGTTATTGTGAACTATTGAAAAGATGCCTTTATATTGATAAAAGCTTACCTAGAGTTTCTGAAACAATCCTACAAGTTCACATTTAATGTTGTAATAAGGACTTTCTTTCTTGTATATGGCTGTAAGAAATTTAATAATGATGTTTAAATTAAGAATTTTATGAATTAATATTCTATTAGAAATTCATAATATTTTTGAAATAAGAATTAAATTATTCTCAAATATGAGGCCCTGGATGGGGAGACCTGGTGGCACTCAGAGGAAGGACAGCAGGCTACCAAGAAGAGACTTGACACCCTATGAGCATATACAGGGGGAGGAAGTCCCCCTCAGGAACAGTCATAGGGGAGGGGAATAAGGGGAAAATGAGAGGGAGGGAAGAATGGGAGGATACAAGGGATGGGATAACCATTGAGATGTAACAAGAATAAATTAATAAAAAATAAAAAAAAAAGTAATGCTTGTAGGATTCCGGCTACTGATGGAAATGAGTATGCCTCCTGTCCTAATAAATGCCATTATACACAGTGCAAAAAAAAAATTAAATTATTCTTTAGCATTGAAGGCATATGTGTATATAATGTCCTAATTTGCTTTATGTCACTGTAGTAAAGTACCATAACCCAAACCAAAACAATTATGGAAGAGTTTATTTTGCTTCCAGTTCCAGAGTAGAGTCCATGAGAGAGGAGAATAAGACAGCAGGTGGTTGAAACTGAAAGACTGCATTGTTCTACACAAAGTAGAGCAACTGAATTAGAAGTGGGGTGTGGCCATAAACTGTCCAATCCCTCCTCCAGTGAAGTGACCTACTTCCTCTTGGAAGACTCCACCTCCTAAAGAACCAACCCCACCCCCAAGAGCATCACTAGTTTGGAACCACGGCTCAAATACCTGAGACTACAACAGACATTTCCCATTAAACACACCACATAATATATGCATTCAAACTCTCTTCCATGTTAAAAAAAAAACAAAAAACAGACACTACTAGGAAAAGTCTCAATTATATATACCAAAGTCATAGTAAAGCAATTTATCCTACAGTGAAGTCTGGAGACATCTATCTGCTGACATAGCTGGCCTCTTTCTCCTCTTTCCACTCCTCACCAGCTTCCTTTGCTTCCCTTCTCAAAAAGAACGTGAAGGCACGTAGCCCTAGACCTGAGGGATCCAACAAGTCATGGCAGTGAGTACAGCTAGCCTCTAGAGAGCAAAGGCAGCGTGGATTCCCCCGCAGTTATAGACCAGGGGATGTCCTCTCGTACTGTGCACTGCAAAGATACTGGCTTGCGTGGGTCATCGCTTGCTTTTCTAGTGTGAAAGAGCCCAATATTGTGACTATTCTATAACCTTTTTCATATACAAATGCCAGGCCTCGTTTTTCTGACCAGTTTGGGCAATAATACATTTGTTATTTAGATTCCCGTATTTCTACCTTGCGTCCTATTTATCGATTTCTGAATTATATGGATTAGAAAGAGAAGAAACTAAAAAAAAAATCTTGTAATAATACAGATATGTGTATAGAAATATTGAATATTGAATAGAAATATTGAATAGAAATTGAATATGTTGCATATTTTTATTCAAGTAATGTCTACATTTCTATTGAGAATGTATATAAATATATTAGTAGATTGATAAAAATTTTTGACTTTTAGACATCTAGGATGTCAAAGATTTTAAAAATCAAAATATGGAGCATTTTTATTATTTTATAGAAAATATTATTTTTAAAGAAATATTTATCTTTATATACAATATTAATTTATATAATTATTATCTTAATATACAGATTTAAACAACTCAGATTTAAAACTGACGTTCCTTACAGCTAATCTGGACATGGCCATAATTCATGTAACAATCTTAAGAAAAAACATACATGTTTCAAAGAAGGAATCAGAAAAAGCAAGCATCAATTTAGCTCTCTCCCTGAAGCCATTAAGACTGATGAAAAAAAAAAAAAATCAAAAAGCAGTAATGTGAATTCACTCCTGGGTTATTTTAACTGTGTTGACTTTTTTCCCTCAAGTACAGTTTCATCTCATATTACACTGAGCCACGTCTGTGCCGGCGTACCCGACCAGTCGCTTCGTGCTGCAGGACTCGGTGGGCATTTTTCTGTGGGAGGCGCTAAGCTTGGCCTGGTCAGACAACAAAGGCACCCCAGTTCATTTCACTGAGGGTGACATTTCAGCAGGGGGGCAGCCGTACGGATTCCACCCCCTGTATTGTTCTGCTCACAGAGTGTGCCCTTGTGATTCCGGAATGTCACCATTTCTTTCCACCAGTTGGCCTCAGCAACGTCAGTGTCAGCAAAGTGTTGCCTAGGTCAGAAATTCAGTCATTAACCATCCTGCAAATAAACTCAAGTTCTTGGGGAGCGAAGCCTGATTGGCATTTTGTCAAAGACCACAGCACAAATACCAAAACTCTTGAATGTCCAAATCACTAGTAAGACTGCGGACTGTTTGCATATAACCTAGGCACGTCTATTTATGGAAATTAAATAGTCCCTAGGTTAGTTATATTGCTTAATACAATGCAAAGAGTTGTTATACTATATCGTTTGGGGGAATATTGAGAAGAAAAACTTATATGTTTAGTAAAATGCAGTTTAAAAATAATTAGCATATGTTAACTGTACAAAATAGGAGATTTCATTATGATATTTTCATACACGTAGCTTTTAAAAACTATTTCTTCAGCTTGGATTCTTGAATGTAAAACTCCAGATAAGGAGGATCAACTGTAGTTTTTGGCTGGGCTGCCTTGCCAGGCCACAGGAAGAAGACAAACTCAGTCTTGACACTACATGATGAGCTGGGGTGGGTGGGTGAGGCGCTCCTTTTCTGAGGAAAATAAGAGGAGCCATGGAGGAAGAGGGAGGGATGGTGGGACCAAGAGGAGAGGAGGGAGGGGGTAAAGTGAAAAAAAAATTAATTAGTTAATAAAAAAAAACCCACTAATTCTCAAAATTGAGTCGCAATGATCTATTCATAATCCCTTAAACTCTCTTCATATTCTGTCTTCTCTAGTCCTGGGCTCACTCCGTTGCCTTTGGTTTGGAGTCATTGCCAACATACTCATGGTGCAAGGCAATAAACATATCCATCCTTTCACAGTCATAGAGGAAATACCGTGGGGGCAGGTCCTAAGCATCAGTTAGTCTTTCTAGCCTAAAATCTCCTTACTCAATTTCTCCTACCTGGGAAGCAATCCTTCTTTTCTTCCAACTCTGATAGTCATTTATATTAGTTAGGACAATTACTACGTTTCTTTCAGAAACCTACTGCATATATTACCTACAGTGAATAGCTATAGCAGTAAATCAGTAAGATTTATGAATGGCCAAAACAATATTGAATAAAAGATAAATATGGAAAAACAAGTACTTTAACATATGTAGGTAAAGCTTGCAAATATGTTTTAATTTATATAAATATAGGTTAAATTTATATGTATAACATATGATACATAAAATGTACTATGAAATGAGGAAATCTTACTTTTAGTTTAAAATTTATTTAAACTACCAAAACAGCCCAACTAGAAATAAATATCTGATTTCTAGTAGTTTGTAACAGGAAAGCTACATTATCTTAACAATCTGCATAAGCTTTTCTGCCATTGTCAAGCACTTTCTCTGCCAGTATACGAAGCTGCCCATAGAGAAACGAGTATGTTACAGCTGTCTCACTTCTGCTCCATTCCTTTAGGATATTGAAATACCTTTGTGGGTAAGTGAAGACAAAGAAAGGAGGGAATGGCCTGTTTCCAAGTATTCAGTTTACTCTGCCATAGGATGATTGCAGAGAGGCGGTTACCAGGCTCCAGCTCATCTGTCAGCTCCACACAGAGGCTTCTAGAACATTTGGAATAACAACCACTGCAAACCAGGCCTCTCTCAGTCCACACAACTCACTAGACTGAAAAGCATCTCACAGCATAAACTACCTGGCATTGTTCCTCGCTGGTGGCCCCACTGTCTGGAACTAGTCACTGCAGTGGCCCGTCATGGCATTACAGAGAAGACAAAGGGCCAACGTAAGAATGTCTGGCTAGTGTTGGTTTTCTCTCCTGTCCCTTTCTGAAATGAGACCCTATCTTAGGGAAAGACATTGACACTTGCAAAAAAAGAAAAAAAAAAAAAAGATTCCTCCAGGAAGAGCTACATTGAGAATTGCCAGTGCAAGACACAGCTCTCAATTCAAAGGGGATAAGAAACACATGCCCCTGTTATACAGATTGAGATTACTTACAATTACATTTTCTAATGTAGTAACAGTTTCGTGAAGCTTTACAATAACTGAACAATGACATTCACAAATCAGGGCATCAGGCATGCGGCTTACAGCAAGTGGGTATATCTCTCTTTTTAAAAAAATTTTATTAATTTATTCATATTACATCTCAATGGTTATCCCCTCCCTTGTATCCTCCCATTCCTCTCTCCCTCCCATTTTCCCCTTACTCCCCTCCCCTATGCTTTTCCCCTTACTCCCCTCCCCTATGCCTGTGACTGAAGGGGACCTCCTCCCCCTGTATATGCTCATAGGGTATCAAGTCTCTTCTTGGTAACATGCTGTCCTTCCTCTGAGTGCCACCAGGTCTCCCCATCCAGGGGACATGGTCAAATGTGAGGCACCAGAGTATGTGTGAAAGTCAGACCCCACTCTCTACTCAACTGTGGAGAATGTCCTGTCTATTGGCTAGATCTGGGTAGGGGTTTGAAGTTTACTGCACGTATTGTCCTTGGCTGGTGCCATAGTTTGAACAGGACCCCTGGGCCCAAATCTGCCTATCATAATGTTCTACTTGTAGGTTTCTAGGACCCTCTGGATCCTTCAACTTTGCCATTCTCCCATGCTTCTCTCATCTAGAGTCCCAATAGGATGTCTTCTCCTCTATCCCAGTTTCCTGGTTAGTGAAGGCTTTCATGGGACATGCCCCTTGGGCTAGTATGCAGATATAAGTGAGTATATACCATTTGACTCTTTCTGCTTCTGGGTTAACTCACTCATTATGATCTCTTTTACAGGCTTTAGATGCTGCTTGAATACATCTTAGCTTTTCGGTTGGTGCACAACAGTGGTCTACTAAATTAATACACTCCAAGAGAGTCCACCAGTTCATCAGGAAGATGTTACGTCCACTACAAAGATGATCAAAATGTGACTATTAAGAGGGCTAAAGACAGTCCAAGGTAAATTGTTAACTAGACTGCAGACCTACTACGTTGCGGCTCCGCCATTGCTGACGTTCTGACAGTTACTCAGCCTTGCAAAAAGTCCAGCGGGAGCTGCGCTTCCTCACATCAGCTTTTGTTCCAGCCAGTCTCAGCTGGAAGACCTTGTTATGCTTCCGTAAGACAGAGAGGCCCCACAGAGACATCCTTGAGAGCGTCACTCTAAGTTCTAAGTATTCTTATGACATGCCTGTCTTCTAGAAAACAATGTAGATTATGATCTAAATTTTACAAATATGCCTTTCTCAGAAGGCCATCTACTCAGCCACAGATCAACAATGCTAATTGCAATTTAAAATGTGCAATGTAGCCCATGCTAATTGTCTTACTGTAGCACTTTATATACAGCAGATTAAGAATTATTTCTGTCTTGGTGGTTATGTTTCATTTTCATCAATACTTAAAAAATTATTTCATGGCTAGTCCTTAATTTCCTCTTCCGTGGTGTTATTGTCTTTTACAGCGCTGTCATTTCAGGGATTTACAGAGAAAGAAGAAGCTAAGCAGAGCCCTTAGCGCAGCACAAGCACGCACGCGGTGACAAAGAAACCACAGCCGGAGGCAGCAAGCAGAGGCCTTAGAACGTAGTAGCTTCAAGTATACTCATTCAAGATCGGCTCTTCTTTTGCAATTGAGAATTTTCTTGAAATCCAAACCCCAAAACTCCAAAAATAGAAATTCACTTTGTTTCTACAGAAATAGTACCAAAAGGACAAAAATATCAATACATCAGGAATCCTCTTTAGAAGAAAACAACTATCTGGAACTTGCAACATTAGCACTTACAATCTGGATCTTGGAACACGAACAAGCTGGCCTGCCTGGGGCAAGTTTCCTCCCGTTAGCCGGATGCTAGTGTCATCACATCACCTGCTGGAAGGTGACTGGACTCCTCTTTGATAATGTTTCATGCGTTATTGTCACTTCATTTTTCGGTTTTGAATTTGCGTTTTGAAAGGACTTTGCTTTGTTCATGACTGTGGCTTCAATTCCAGAATGGGCACACAACAGCCTATCAAGTATATTTGTTGAACGAGCTTTTGAATGCTTATAAAAGTAGATATATTGTTCTCTTTTGTTCATATGTAACTATATATATGTATACACTTATCTACATAAATTTCTCCATGTGTACACACATTTATTTATATTACATATCGTTCTATGTATATACATATAATCTTACAAGTCCAAAAAATTATGTAGTTTTCCAGGCCATAGGGCTAAAATAGAATATTTAACCAAAATGTAAAATTTGATGAGTATATTTGACACATACTCATGGGAAAGTAAGATGTTGACAATCCACAGCACTTTGCCTATTGTTCTATCAGTATATATTAGTACCTGATAATGTTCTATGCCTGTATTGATTGGGCTTTCTAAACTGCAAGATCCTTGAGGATTTTTATTCATTTTTATTTTTTCATACCCAAAAAGTAGAATATCATATCCATTGAATAGTGGATAGATAGTGAGTTAATTAGTAAGTAGCTCTTCTGGACAAATGGCCAAGTTAGAAGCTGAGATCTGCCAAATGATCCATGGCCAGATTCAGCCTTCCAGAAGTTAAACACAAATTTTAAATGAGTCAAATTAATATCAAGAGGTCTTAACTGACTGCTAGAACAAAATCTAATACTGTTAAAAAGAATATGATGAACTACAACATGGCCAAACCTAAAATTCTTAGTATCTAACATGCAATTAAAAATTACCAGGTACTCAAGGAAGTAGTTAATAAAACATGTTCCCAAATGAAAGAGCATAAAATTTGTAGATTGAGATGTTTATACAACATTTGTTTAAATGATTTCCCTTTATTCCAAAAAGGGAAATTCCATTTATATACAAAGAAGGGGACATTTTTAAAAAAAATAAAAGGTGAAGTAACTGCAGGAAAAAAGTACTGACTAAAAACAGATTATACCTACAGAAAATGAATGAACTTGGTGAACTAAGAATAGAAGTTACCAAAAGAAAAGAAAATTATTTTTAACAGCTTAAAAGGGATAAGAGTAACAGTATCAGTGGGATAACTGAATAATCTAAGCAATACAAATGACTAGAAACCCAAAGGGAGTAAGTGGGAGGGGACACAAAATTTTTCAGGTAATAAAGGCCCAAGCTTTTCCAAATATGCTTAGGGTTATAGACTCATATATCCTCTTTTTATACTATCCCATGAAAGTTGTATGTTGGAGATATAAAACATCATGGATGTGCAAGATGGCACGGCAGGTAAAAGCTCCCATCACAAGCCTGATGGCCAGAATTCTGTCCCCAAGACCCATATGGTGCATGGAGAAAACTGATGCCTGCAAGCTGTTTTCCCATCTCCTCCACGCACCTGCTCTGGAAATGCCTACAGGATGCAATGTTCAACTATACTAATAATATAAGCATAGGAAATAAAGAGATAGGAGCTCTTATTATCCATATTTTGCATATAAGGACATTATTTCTAGAGACATTAGGTGGTGCTGGGCTCAACTCCATCACAGTCTTATGAGAAACCCAAATCGAAATCCCTATGGTCCGGCATCAGTGATAACTCTTTTAACAATCATGGCACATGATCTATCAGCTATCTATGCAATGGACAAGGCATTAATGCTCAAACCCCAGACAAGAGCTAGAAAGACCCCTTTCATGCTGCAATTTTTAAATACCAAGCAATTTATTGTGATGTTGAATAGAGTATCAACTGAATGGACAGAGAGATTGTTGCCAGTGCAGTGCTTGCCACACAAGTTTAGGGACATTGGTTTGATTCACAGCCTCCACATCAAAAGACACTCGTGTTAGCATGTGATCTGAGAAGGCGACGGTCCCCGGGGTTCATGGACCAGGCAGCCTAGCCTAACCAGAAATCCTGGGTCCTGGTGAGAGACCAGGCAGAGTGAGAGACTCCGTCTCTTAAAACAAGTTGGGCAGTTCCTGAAGAATGACATCGAGGTTTACCTCTGGCCTCTACACAAATATCTGTACACATACATGTACACACACACCTACAAATATATAACATACATACATAACACATATCGGTGACTTCTTATCATTCAAGATCCATGATGACATGAATAAATGTGAATAAAATCCATAACTCTACTGGCAAAAAAAAAAAAAAAAAAAAAAGGATGAAAAACATGCTATCATTCAAATCATCTTGATCTGCCACGGTGCTATGGACTAAATCGGTAGGAAAATTGCATCCATGAAGGAATGCGCACATGAGATTTTTCAGAAGTTTTATTTCAAATAAAAAAATCAAGTGTACCCACAAACCCGAATTGTCAGCAGACTGACTGCTACTTGGGACTGGAGGGTTCTTGCTGACATGTGAACCCCTGCTTGTCCTTTGTCACATATGTGTTTCCCCTGAAAACTGCCATTGACTTGTCAGAATTGATCAGGAAGCCTTAGGTCATCTCGTAGTGACAGACTGGCCTGGACACAACTGTGTCGTCCCATTTCTGGTTCTGTGTCACATACCGTATGAAAATCTGGATGTCCCCACTGCCCTGCTCTCGGGGTGGACGGCTGCACAAAGATGTGTTTGTTTCTAAATATAAAAAAACTAATCAGTAGGATAAACTCAACACTTAATCATTTTAAACCATTGTCTAGACTAATGTTGCAGAGAAAATGGATGCTATACTATGACGTAAAAGCCCTTCTCCTATGTTACAAACTATCACACTTTTAATTGACAAAAAAATCTCCAATCAAATCTAGGAGTAGAGAAAGGGGCAATTTTTTTTTTTTTTTTTTTTTTTTTTTTTTTTTTTTTTGTAAGTGATCTGAAGGTCTGATGCTCTGAAGACTTCCAGTCAATGATTTAAAGGCTGAAAATTTGGAAGCATCTGTGTGGAAATGTATTAGAAGTCAGGATTTGTGTTACATTGCAAAGACCTCTGTTTTGTTGTTTTTGTTTTATTTTTATTTTTTAAGACATGCTGGGTATCTTACTACACTAGTCACCTCTCCTCCAGCGTCATATTTTCCATTGTTTCAGCCATCAGCCGTTAACTGTGGTCTGAAAATTTAGGGGAAAATTACAGTAATAATTCATTAGTTTTAAAATGTATACTGTTCTGAAAAACTTGATGTAATCTCATACTATGGCAGTGTGCAACAGCTCCACCTGGCTCAGGGGCCATACCTTTGTCCTGTGTATTTATGCTAAGTATCTTACCCACATGTCCATTAACTGCCTCAATTCTTAGGTCAACTGTGGAAGCACAGTGCTTGTGCTCAAAATTTCCTTCTTCGGTAGCTTAACACTATATCACAATGGCTACGTGAATCACCGCACTTCATCATCTCGGGTGCACTGTACCACCTTCTCAAGGGGCAGGGTTATAATCAGATCTTATGAAAGAGACAGACCACGGTCACATAAATTTCGTTATAATACATTGACTTACATTCAGATTTTTAAATGCACCAATATAGGAAAGATGTTTTCTTCAAGGTTGCCAAATACAAATAGCCACAATACTACAAATGTAACATTTAGAGAATTCCTTATTGTTTCGTGGTTCTTCTTGCTGTAGGTAGTTTATTGTATATATGTGTAATAATATAAATGTATATGTAAAAATAAAAATAAAATAAATAATATTGTCCCAATGATCCTATTTTGCTACATTTCTTTTAATTTCTCACTGTGCCTAATTCATAAATTAAACTTTATTATAAATGTGCATATAGAAGATAAAATATAGCATGTACGAGGTTCAGTATAATTTATAGGTTCAGACTTCTCATGGGGGTCTTGAAATGTATTCCTAATGAGGGGCTATTATATTTTTTTTACTTAAATTTTTATTTTCTTTATGGATTACACTTTTTTTTCCCAGAGTTGGAGGTTGAACCCAGATGTTCACATATCTGGTAAGCATTATATTCCTGAACTATATTGCTAGCCTCTCTATTTTTCAAATTTAATTTAAAAATTCATAATATCTAGTACAATATAAATGCCATATAAACACCAACTTGAGGAAATAGTGACGAAAAATGTACACACTCAATACACAGTCCTCCCACTCGCCCACTCCTGCTTCCTCCGCTTGTGCTGTAGTATCCCTCCCTGCCGCCCTCCCCAGTGATTCCTCCCTTCCTCTTCCATCCTCATGCATTCTGTTGCCCAACCCTTTCCTAAAGCCCCTTCATTCGATCTCATCGGCCGCTTTCCAACCTCCTAGCTTTATGCCATGCTTGCTTTCGCATCTTTAGAAGGGAGGGTTTGAATATGAGAAAGAACAGGCACATTTGTCTTTCTGAGCCAGTGATACCTCCCTTAACACAATATTTCCCAGTTTCACCCACTTACTTTCAGATTTCATCATTCCATTTCCTCCACAACTGAATAAAATAACGTCGTGTACATCATTGTGTATATGTACCCCAGCTTCATCATGCCCTCACCTCTTGATGTGCACTTGGGCTGATTTTATTTTCTTGCTGTTGAGAACGGGGCAGCAATGAACATAGAAAAGCAATGTGTAGTGGGGTATAGAATTCTTTGGGTGTATGCTGAGGAGTGGTGCTGCTGGATCATTTGGTAGATCTGCTTTTAGTTGTTTGAGATGTCTCCACACTGATTTCTATCACACTTCGCCTGACTTTACTCCTGCCAATAAAGACTAAAAGGTCCTATTTCCCCACAGTTTTGTCAATGTTTGTTGTAATTAGTTTTTGAGCCTGCTATGTTTAAATTATTATTCTGGGAGCTGCAGAGATATCTCAGCAGTTAAGTATGTTTGCAGTTCTTCCAGAAGATCCAAGTTTTGTTCTCTGCCTCTATATAAAGTAACTCATACCTGTCTGGAACTCCCACATAAAGGGACCTGTGCCTTCTCTCTTATTCTGGAGGTACCCCTACACATGTGGCACACACACACACACACACACACACACACACACACACACACACACACA
>OU015756.1:80061032-80085716 GCA_907169655.1 Acomys percivali
TGTAATAGTACTATAGAGTTGGGAAACAACTAACATTAGTAGCTGTTAGTGTAAATTACAATATGGACAAAATGTTCACATATTTGCTGTCATGGCCGTGTAAGAGCATTAAAGATATAACTCAGGCCATTTACATGGTAAATGTCAGTATTTCAAGTATACAGTTTCAAAGGCCTAGATAAAGTATGCCACTGGCTTAAATTTCTCTGTTGCTTTATCCATAGGTATATGGGGATTCAAATATGTAAAGCAGGCCTCTTACACCACAGCAGAATGAGACATGCTTATTTCTTTTCATTGCTGTAAATTCAAAGCAATAATTATTAACACACTATTTTCTTATCATGGGACAAAGTATAAGATACGTTAATGATGTTTCAGGGTCCCCCAAGTCTCCTTTTTAGGGTTAAATGCCTGGGCTTCTGCCCTAATTCATCCACATGTCCTCCTAGCAGGAAGCTCAGAGCTGGAGAATACACTACCTGGTCCTTCCACCCTGATATTCATGGTGTAGATGCTCGTATTCAGCATTCGTCACCTCAACTGTAAAGATACCACCTATGGGATAGTTGTGAGTCTCCTTACATCCATCATGCAAGGTTCACTCATGAAGTCAATCATGCTCCCCAGTACACCCGAGGCTACCCAATAGTCATTATTGGAATGAAAGTCTGAAAAAAACTTCCTAGAGATAGAAAGACTCATTCTAGGCATACAAAAGAAAATAAAATTCTAGACTGGCTGAGAGATACATTTGCATCTGTGTCCGTAGTGATCAAAGTAGGTTTTCATCAGAATAACTAGAACACTAAATATGAGGTACAGGGGATGTTTTAGTGGTAAGGTGATTATGAGGGGTAAGGTTACCTCTTCAAGACTATTTATCAAAGTTGGACACAATTTGCTGAGACAACCATGACTTAAACTTTCATGTGATATAACAGCTTCTAAACTCTTACAGTATAATTAGAATGTTGCTGGAATCCATTTTTTAAAAACCTCATCTCATGACAAGAAGTTCTGACATAGTTTAGGATAACTATCTATATACAAGATGCAATATTTATTCACTCTCATAATTTAATTTAAATTAGATGGAATATTAAGGAATATAATCTAATAGAATGTATATGATTATCACCTGGGTAGAGAAGCTTCACTTATAAAACTTGAGCTTGGGGGGATCCAAGATCATGGCATCTCAATGGTTATCCCATCCCTTGTATCCTCCCATTCTTCCCTCCCTCCCCAGATCTAGCCAATGGACAGAACATTCTCCACAGTTGAGTGGAGAGTGGGGTATGACTTTCGCACACCTTTTTTGATCAGCAGGACAGCAGTTACTTATTCAACAATCTGAGGACCGATCTGAGAACCACGAAACACCAGTACTGGTAACTCGCTGGTGATGGGGTCCAAACTGTGTGTAGCACAGCTGGGCCAGGCCTTGAGCCACCAAGCACAACAGAGATGTCCTGGGTCCCTGCGAAAACTGGCACAAAGCCTCTGAAGGCTACTGCCACATGCCTGGCTGATGTACAGCTTTTGAACTCCTGGGACTGCAAAGATAGCTGTGGTTAACAAAAACACCAGAGTCGATGGGTTCTGGCACTGAACAGACACCACAGTCTGGAGCATAAGTGGATCTGACGTCAGATCACCCAGAAATGCCACAGAAAGCTCCACTCTGGGGTCCAAGCATTCCCTGGGAGCGTGTGCCACTTTCTTTGGCTGGTGGGCAGTTTTTGAATTCCTGGAGAAGCCGAGAGAGCCAGGCATTGCAAAAACACCAGAGTCTGTGGGTTCTAGCACAGAGCAGTCACCACAACCTGGAACATAAGTGGATCTGACCTCAGGCCACCCAGAAAAGTCACAGAAAATTACGCTCCAGAGTCCAAGGGGCCACTGGGAGCCTGCACCACTCTCTTGATGGGCAGGCAGCTTTTGAACTCCTAGAGGCATGGAGGGAGCTGGGAATTGCAGAAACACCAGTACCTATGGGTTCTAGCACCAAGCAGATAGTACAGTCTGGAACACAGGTGAATTTGACCTCAAGCCAACCAGAAAAGCCACAGAAAGTTCTGGAGAACAAGCAGGCACTGGGCACATGCTACAACCACAGACATCACAATGGGAAGAGGTCAGAGTAAGAAAACAAGCAACAACTCCAAGGACCATTTGATACTACGAGAAACCAGCAGTCCCACCATCAACAACAAGGCTGGAGATACTATCATAGCTGACACACAAAATAAGGATTTAAAATCTAAGGTTATAAAAATGATAGAGGCCTTAAAGGAGGAAAATAAATTCTTGAAACTAGCACATGAATACACAAAGAGGTGAAAGAATTGAACAAATTGCTTAAAGAAGTTTACAAAAGACAGGAAACTACTATCAAACAGGATAAGGAAATGAAAAAAAAATGATTCGAGACCTAAAAATGAAGATAGAAGCAATGAAGAAAACACAATCCAAGGTCAGCCCTGGAAATAGATAACCTAGGGAAAAAGACAGGAAGTACAGACACAAATATCACCAACAGAATACAAGAGATAGAAGAGAGAATCTCAGGGGTAAAAGGTGTGACTAACGAAATCAATGCATCAGTCAAAGAAAATGTTAAGTCTAAAAAGCTCCTGATACGGAACATCCAAGAAATTTGTGACACTATGAAAAGACCAGATCTAAGAATCATAGGGATAGAAGAAACAGAAGACTCACAGCTGTAAGGTGCAGGAAATATTTTCAACAAATCATGGAAGAAAACTTTCCTAAACTAAAGAAATATCCATAAATATACAAGAAGCCTACAGAACTCCAAAGAGATTGGACCAGAAAAGAAAATCCTCCCGCCACATAGTAATCAAAAAAAAAAAAAAAAAAAAAAACACTAAATGTACAGAACAAAAAAAGAATATTAAAACTTGAGGTGGTTCTGTGGCCTAAACTGTACATAAATTTTCTTCATCCTTTCCACACACTTAAGTGTCGACTGCTTAAAACATATCAAACTGTTAATTCTAAAGTGGGTATCATTAAGAACCCCAGAATGCAAAACACAAATCACTTCCTCCTGGAGCCACCTTCTGTGTTAAATCAATAAAGAGTGCAGCAGAGTCACAGGTCATCAATACTTACAATGAATTAAAAATAAAAATTTCAGAATTATATAAGCTACCCTGAGCTTATCCAGTGAGACAGACTGTTGCTCGTCTGAGTGACTTAGTTTATGTGACAGAGCTACATGCTGCCTTTGGGTTCACCAGTCCTTCAAAACCAAAGATCCATGCTAATGGAAACCTTTCAGCACAAAGCACCCAACAATCAGAGTTAAAGTTTTATTTATTGGCTTTGACCATCTACTTCTGTTATCGAGCATAAGGGCCCACACACTTCATCAACCCCTGACAATAGCTGCAAGCTTGGACAATCTGTCTTGCGTCTTCATCGGGTTAGACTTCAATGGAACAGCCACAATTAAAGAGCAACCCACGCACAAAATGGAAACTCATTAAAATAAACTTTCTCAAAGGGGAAACTACGGTTCCAATGGAACCACACTGTTTTTATTTCGAAGATGAAAGGCCCATTACGCACCCATACATTCATGTGCTCGAGGACTTTAGCTCTGGTGCCTTCCCAGGTCTTTTTGGAGGCTTTAGAAACATAATAGAAACTCAGCCCCTATTGAACCTGATTGGAACATAGTATCTGTGAACCTCTTAATAATACTCCAAACTTTTATGGTTTAATTTGCAATGGTGTCCCTTTTGTCTGCCTTACTGCCCTTTAATCTAAGGCACAATGCACCCTCTTTACATTTATTTGAAGAAAACCACTGAATAGCTAAGGATTTTTTAATGTGCCCATTAGAAATAGTGAATTAAAAACAAAACAAAACAAAACAAAAAAACAGGTATTGTCATTTACATAAGAGAATGCAAGGCTGGCTAAGGAAAGAATGATGTCAAAAATGGTAATTGCCAGTTGTTTACATGAAAAATGGCTTACAGATTTGAGTCCAAAAACTTCACCTTGAACTTATTGGGAGGGCAATATCAGTGAAAGGAAAACTCATTAAAATGAAAAAGTCAGGAGACTGGGAAAAATCTGTGCTCTGTGAAAATATCAGCCAACCTATAAAACAGTAATATAAATGGCATTAGCTGAAGCAAATAATAATATCTTAGGCTTTAATTTTATATGAATGACCATTAAGTGAAATGAACCACAATTATGGCTACTTAGGCCATAGAATATTCAGAGAAAATGTTAATATTCAAAGCAAGACAAAAACATCGCTATAATGGCTGTGTACACATGCCATCAAAAGAGAGTTAAGCTCTTTAAGATGGGATACATCATTGTATAACTTTAATACATATATCTTTGCCTGTGACTCACTTTTATGTCACAGGCAGATTTTAAAAGACATTAATGAAACAAAAATAAGTATCTTGTATCAAAACTTTTATTTAAAATATGTAATTACAAAATTATTTGTGGATGTGTTTTCAGTTTTGTCATAATTAATAGCTAGCATAATGGTCTCTATGATGAAAACACTATATAAATTTTCAGCAGAGTTCACCAAAAGCTTCTCAATTATGTGTTGAATTTAATCTATTTGTAAATTGCTTCCTAGGGTTATTTTCCCTCATGAAAAATCTATCAAAATTGAATACATAAATAAAACATTTTTGCAGTAATCAAAATCTAGTATTAAAAAACAAAACTGAAAGACAAAATATAAAATTATTACACCACCAAGAATAATTACAAATGACAAGCAATAGGAACTCTTGATGCTTACTTAATTGTTATCAATAACATTATACTTGACTTTCTTATTTTTGTGTCATTCTTTAAGGGATTTTGTCACTTTTTTTAATATGGGACACATTTGAAAGTTGACATTAGCACAAAAAACAACAACAACAACAACAAAAGAATAAAAATCCACCATCACTGAAACGATAATCTTGTTACTCATCAACCCAAAGACAACTTTCACTGACAGAAAGTGCTCAGTGAATTCTTGGCTTCACTCACGCAGAGTTTTCCCATTTCTTTTTCCTAATTCCTTCATTTCTGTATCTTCTTTGAAACTGGTTTGCTCTTGGCACATTGATTACTTAAGAGACCCAAGTATATTAATATGAAAATAAAATAAAATAAAAACCTTCCAGGAAAAATCAAAATAGGTCTAGTCCATTTTAAGTAAAATCAACATACAAGGTAGGTGAGGAACAAGGAAAAGACTAACATGTGTGGTACCGTGCCGTGCTTGTTTTTGTGGTACCATGCCGTGCTTGTTCTTACCCTGGGAATCCCAGCACTCAGATGGCAGAGTCAGAAGACTGTGCTGGGTTCCAAGCCAGCCTGAAACATGCAGGAATTCCAGGTCCACCTGCACTACATGTGGGAGCCTGATTCAAACAAACATACATACATACATACACCATTAAAACATCCTAATCTATAACACCAACAAAGGACTTCTGAGGTAATGAGTTGTTCCCCTAACTGAAATTTTTAAATATTTACTATTTAGAACTATAATAGATAATATCTAACATAAAATAATATTCTATACGAATGAAAACACTTTCATATGCAGATTTAACACGTATTAAAGTAACTGAAGCCGGACATGGTGACACACACCTTTAATCCCAGCACTTGGGAGGCAGAGGCAGGCAGATCTCTCTGCGAGAGATCTGGTTTATATATATATAAACCACTATCAACTACAAATATTTTCATTGATGTTTCATTAAAATAAGTCCACAGGACCTTTCCACCATCTATTCCACCAAGAATATTTATTCATAAAAATATGACCATTATTCACAGAAGGCTTTTGTTGTTGTTGTTGTTGTTGTTGTTGTTGTTGTTGGGGTTTTTGTTATTTTGTTTTGTTTTTTCGAGACAGGGTTTCTCTGTGTAGCCTTGGCTGTCCTAGACTCACTTTGTAGGCCAGGCTGGCCTCGAACTCACCGTGATCCACCTGCCTCTGCCTCCCGAGAGCTGGGATTAAAGACGTAAGCCACCATGCCCGGCTCATAGAAGGCCTTATCTTTTTAAAATGTCAATTTAGGAGTTTCCCACTCATTGCAAACCATTAATGACTTAAAAAAAAAATAACATAATGGTGACATAAATGACTTTCTTGTTACCACAAGATTGAGCCATGGAAATTCAGAAACCGTAATAAACTCATCATTTAATAAGGCTAACCAAAGATGATGTATAGAATCCATTGGTTTAAGATGACCAGTGTCAGTTTTGTTCGCGCAGCTGACGGCCTTTCTTCATGGTATGGAGGCAGGAATGTGACTAATTACAGTGTGAGATGGCGTGCTCACAGCCATGGCCTTTCTGAGCCACATTTCCAAAATGAGAACAAGAGCGTCCAAAACCTGGCAGGCCTCTGTTTCCCACTAAAGAACTTTCTCCAGACACTAGTGTAGATAGGAATGTTAACCAAAAAAAAAAAAAAAAAAAAAAAAATCCAAATAGTTCAAATAAGCTTTATAAGATTTAGCATAAATCACAACCATGTGTAATAATTTTTAGCGAAGCATTAGATGCTAAATATTTTCTACATTAAGATGTAAACATTACCTTCTAAGAAAAAAGTCTACCATAATTATACTATTACCTTTGCATTGAAATTTTTATAGCCACCAAATGGGATAAAGCAGGTCCTTTCACTGTCCACGACACGGTTCGGTTATGAGCGCCATATGTGATTTTCATGTGCATGACTTTCTCTCCTGATTTTCTCCCAGGAAAACTGGGATGCTACAGCCATAAGGTCAGTATCAGCACGGAGATCTAAGTAGCTTGTAGGGTAGGATAGTTGGTTGTCTTCCTTGGGGGAAGCTTTTTTGACCCCCCCCTTTTTTTTGCCTTAATCTCCTCATTTGGTTTGGAAACATACGGCCCTGTTCACTTCCTTTACGCCTCACAATCCCTGGAAGCCAAATCAATCTGTCTTGTGTCTTCTTGGGGTGAAACCGCAATTGAGTGGAAGCAACAGTTGAACAAAGCCCACATTCAGATCTGCAGCTCATTAAAATAACGTTAAAATGGAGTAAAAATCTCAATTGTAGTGAACCGTAGCTGGCTTTCTTTCCTGCTAAACACATTTGATTAATAAACTATACAATCATTAACCCTGAATCAATGGTTTTTTAAACTTAAATAATTGTCTCCTTTTAAAAAATATGAATGCTGTGAAAACCACTTGGGAACAAGTTTTTAACATAGCACCATACCAAACACCTTTGCAGCATACTCCAAGAATCCAGCCCACCAAGACTAATGATGTCGTGAGAGTCTGGATAATTTATGGTTCTCCATTCAGTGTAGGGAGGAGCCCTTGATCTAGGTAGAATCATGATCAGCCAGTGGAAATCAAATTTATTTGAACAGTGACACATGTCAGAGTTTCTATACAGAAAGGACCCTGCTAGTAAAAGTGTGTAGCATCCTCATGTCTTATGGATGAATGTTTTCAAACTCTAGTGAATTTTAAACAACTCAGATTTTAGTGTGCAAATACTTAATACGCTTGTTATTACTACCTTTGGTAATTTGTTTTCTCCCCAACTCTTTAAACTTTAGTTTATCCCTATCCAGGTCTTAAATGTCTGTAGAAAGATTTGATCAGAAGTAAGAATTAGTAAGACTTGGATTTTGATTGGGACCCTGTCTATCTGCCTCTGAGTGCGTGTTTTACACTTGCAACTTCGGTTTGCTTGGTGACTATTTAGCTGGTTGGTTTGTTTTCCTTTTTGCAGTTGTTTGTGTGTTTCACTTTGCAGACCGGGCTGGTCCTAAAGTCAAGACGCGTGTGCCTTCGGAGTGCTGGAGTGATAACAGCACCACTAACCCTGGCAGATTTGGATCTTTAATGGCCCCCAACGCTGGGCACCTACTAAAGGTTTACTCCCCAGCTTGTGAAGCTGCTGGCAGGTGTGGAAGAGTTAGGAGGTGAGTCCTCCTGGATAGATTTTTAGGTAACTAAGGATATGCCTTGAAAGGGATGTTGGGATTGCAAACCCTTGTGTATGTGTGTGCTTTTGTCTCCTTCCCTTCTTCCTCCCAACTGGTCTGCTGTAACATAATCTGCTTCTCCCTACCATGTCCCTTTCCACCACAGGCTCTAGCCTGGTGCTCATGAACTCTCAGACACTATGAGCTAAAGTAAATATTTCCCAGGCATTTTGTCACAGCCTTGGAAAAAATTACTTAAGAGCAGCTTTTGATAAAGGTAAATTTACACAAATCCCTTAGGTAACTTACAGATATTTATTAAAATAAAAATATGCATACTCTTCAACCCTCAAATTTTACCAGTCTTATATAAATAAAAACAACAATATAAAATTATATGGAACTAAAGGCAGATCAGATTTTTTTTTTCATGGAACGGTAAAAGAAAAGGACATAAACTCCCTTCACGATAGCCACAAACAATATAAAATATCTAGGAGTAACTCTAACCAAGCAAGTGAAGGACTTATTCGAAAAAAAAAACTTTAAACCTCTGAAGAAAGAGATTGAAGATGACATCAGAAGATGGAGGGATTTACCTTGTTCATGGATCAGGAGAATCAACATAGTAAAAATGGCCATCTTACCAAAAGCAATTTACAGATTCAACGCAATCCCTATCAAAATACCTACAAAATATTTTGAAGATATTGAAAGATCAATTCTCAAATTCATATGGAGAAATAAAAAACCCAGAATAGCAAAAACAATCCTATACAATAAAAGATCCTCCAGAGGAATCTCCATACCTGATCTCAAGCGGTACTACAGAGCAACAGTAATTAAAACAGCATGGTACTGGCAAAGCAATAGGCTGGTGGATCAATGGAATCGAATTGAAGACCCAGAGATGAATCCACACACATTTGCTCACTTGATTTTTGACAAAGAAGCCAAATCTATTCAATGGAAAAATGATAGCATCTTCAACAAATGGTGCTGGTCTAACTGGATGTCTACATGTAGAAAAATGCAATTAGACCCATATTTGTCACCATGCACAAAACTCAAGTCCAAGTGGATTAAAGGCCTCAACTTAAAACCACAGACATTAATTCAGTTAGAGGAAAAAGTGGGGAAGAGCCTGGGACACATAGGCACCCGAAACAACTTCCTGAACAGTATACCAACAGCCCAGGCCTTAATGTCAACAATTAATAAATGGGACCTCATGAGGCTGAGAAGCTTCTGTAAGGTAGGAGACACTGTCAGTAGAACAAAGCGACAGCCTACAGACTAGGAAAAGATCTTCATCAACCCTTCATCTGACAAAGGTTTAATATCCAAAATATATAAAGAACTCAAGAAATTAAACACCACAAAACCAAACAACCCAATTGCGAAATGGGGCTTGGAACTTAAAAGAGAATTCTCAAGAGAGGAATATCAAATGGCCAAGAAACACTTAAAGAAATGCTCGTCCTCGTTAGTCATCAGAGAAATGCAAATCAAAATGACACTGAGATTCCATCTCTTACACCCATCAGAATGGCTAAGATCAAAAACTCAAATGACACCACATGTTGGCGAGGATGTGGAGAGAGAGGAACACTTCTTCATTGCTGGTGGGAATGCAAACTAGTATAACCACTTTGGAAAGCTTTCTGATGCTTTCTCAGAAAACTGGGAATAGGGCTTCCTCAAGACCCAGCTATCCCACTCCTTGGAATATACCCAGAAAATGCCCTACCACACAACAGGGACTTATGCTCAACCATGTTCATAGCTGTTTTATACATAATAGCCAGAACATGGAAACAGCCTAAGTGTCCCTCAGTAGAAGAATGGACTAAGAAACTGTGGTATATTTACACTATGGAATACTACTCAGCTATTAAAAACAAGGAATTCCCAAAATTTGTAGACAAATGGATTGATCCAGAAATTATCATAATGAGTGAGTTCACCCAGAAGCAAAAAGAGACAAACGGTATATACTCACTTATATCAAAACACTAGTCCAAGGGATACGTCCCATGAAAAACTTTACTTACGAAGAAAGTGGGTCAGAGGAGAGGACATCCTATTGAGACTTTAGGCGAGAGTAGCATGGAAGAATGGGGAAATAGTAGGATCCACTGGGTCCTGGAAACCTACAAGAAGAACTTTATGACAGGCAGATCTGGGTCCTGGGGTCCTCCTCAAACTAAGGCACCAGCCAAGGAGAATATAGGCAGTAAACTTCGAACCCATACCAAGACCTAGCCCACGAACAGGATATTCTCCACCATTGAGTGGCGAGTGAGATCTGACTCTCACACAAACTCTTCTGCCCCTTTTCTGACCACGTCCCCTGAATGGGGAGACCTGGCGGCACTCAGAGGAAGGATAGCAAGTTACCAAGAAGAGACTCGATATTCTAAGAGCATATATAGGGGGAGGAGGTCTCCCTCAATCACAGACTTAGGGGAGGGGAGAAGGGGAGAAGTGGGAGGGAGGGAGGAATGGGAGGAAACAGGGGAAGGGCTGACAATCGAGATGTAGTATGAATAAATTAATAAAAAAAAAGAAAAGGACATAAAAATGGAACAAAAGAAATAAAACACAGAAAACAAAGCAGAAAAAAGGTAGACCATTGAAAATGCGGAAGCTTATACAATAGAGGCTGACTGGGAAATTTTTGGAAAGGTGCTAGGAAAGACAATTTTCAAAAATGAAAAATAAAGCACACACATGTGGGCAGAGCAACAGGTTCACTGTCACCACGTGCCTGTGGAGCAAAGGCCTGAGGTGTTAACCCACACAGCCAGGTGTTATATTGAGCAATGAAGGGAGAATGGGAGGGAGGCAGTGGGTGAGGGGGGGGAACATCGGCTGATAATCAAAAAAGA
Organism: Acomys percivali; assembly: GCA_907169655.1. NCBI lineage: Eukaryota > Metazoa > Chordata > Mammalia > Rodentia > Muridae > Acomys > Acomys percivali. The sequence continues at coordinate 80,071,931 of OU015756.1, forward strand.
CATTTTCCCACCCAAAGAATCAAATTCTTTGATCCGATTATCAAAGAATCATAATTCTGTCATCTCTGCATTTTCCAACAGACATTCCATATTTACATAGACAGCCTAAAGCCATCAAGCTAGTTTCGATAATAAAAAAAGACAAGACGGCTGAGAGGTGAGTCTGCTAAGAAGCTTTCCTAGTCATGCGTAGCTTAGTAGGTCAACTCTTGGCTTCTCTTTTTGTTTCCTTTATACTCTCCAAGATATAGCTGAATTTCACTTAGCCTCTGGTCATAAAATAAAATAATGTGTTTAGAGAGCCAGAGGACAGAGTAGTGACAATGAAGCATCCACACATGGAGATTCTTAATCATCTGCCCAGTCTCTCTGGACTTTGCTTGCAGCCTTCAGGAAGTAGCTTCTGGAGGGTTTTCAGCTGTACATAAAACATCAGGCAAGTCAAATGAAAAGGGATATGAACAGAGGGAAGGAGGTGAAGGCAAGGAGCCATGAAATGTTTCTTCAACATCTTTCCTGGGTATGAGACTAACAGAAATGACGGGGATTCCTAGGTGAATATAGTGGTAGGAAAGTAAGTTTGTGCTGATTCAAAGATACAAGTGAGGGGATGATAATTGGGATGTAATCCTAATAAATTATAACAAAAATATAGCAATGCAAATAAAAGCAAAATGAAAAAAAACCAATCTGGATTCCAATAGTCTACCCAATATCCCACCTCCGCTGTTAGTCCAGAGTAAGCCTATGCTTCCTTCAGTAGGCACAGGGTATGTGCACAGCCCATAGCCACTACACCTAGCCCTGGTATGAGCAGAGTCTGAGATACCTTAGTAATCAGAGTAGCAGACGGAATGCCCCATGAGTATCAGGTCCCCTCGTGTGAATCTGAGTGACACATTTTAATTAAATTGGACCACTGGAGTTTAATTAGAGTGTTGTCTTCTTGGGGGTGACACTAACGGAAAATGGGCCCCTTTTATGGAACAAGCACAAAACATGTAGGCTAAGACCCTTCGCTCTTAACACTCTGGTAATCAGAATAACTTGATAATCCTTTCCCCCAAATGCTTTTGTCTTTCTAGTGAGAAAGTTGTTTTAGGGATAATTTAAAATGGCGTGTAGACGACAGGTCATGACGTTACGTGCATCTGAGAAACTCGAGTCTGAATATGAACCTTGCAGCAGAATCAGAAAGCCTTTCTTTTTATTGCAATATGCTAGAAATCATCTTACAATGTATGAACCTAGTTCCCCAGTGGATACCCAGCACTTCAGAGAATACCAAACACACATACATGTCAAATAGGATGCTTTTCCTATGCAAATATCCCAGAGATGAAGCTCAACTTTTAAATGAGAAACAGCAGGAGATAAGCACTTTTTACTAATAAAGAAGAACAATTCCACACAGACTAGTATAATCTAAAATGTTAAAGTTATTTCTGGAATCTTCCACCTAATGTTTTTTTAGATCAGATTGATCATAGGTAACCAAAACCACAGAAAACAAAACCTATTGTGTGAGCAACTGGTACTGATACAAGTTCTAAAATATACTGTGAATATTTCCTCTCAAGACCAAGTTTCATGCGGCTCTGGGTTGTATTAAATTCTCTATATATTCAGGGATGACCTTAAACCTTTGATCCTCTTGCTGCCCTTTCGTGAGTACTAGGATTACAGGCATGTGGTACCGCCCTCAGGTTGTATGGTACTGGGAAACTGAACTCACGTGTGTGTGAGGCAAGAACTCTTCCTATTGAGCTACACGTCTGAATTTTGGGATTTACATCTTTAATTCGGTCAGATTCTTTTTATTTTTTTTACTTTATTTTATTTCAGTTTTGAGACAGGGGTTTTTCTGTGTAGCCTTGGCTGTCCTCCTGGTACTCACTTTGTAGACCAGACTGGCCTTGTATTCACACAGACCTTCCTGTGTCTGCCTCCCCAAGTGCAGGGATTACAGATGTACACCGCCATGTCCGGCTGCAAGTCACATTTTTACCATTAGCTCCCCGAACTACAAGGATGATTATTATAAATCACTACATTATGGTGGAGATAAAATAGGAGAATGAATGCGAGAACCCAATATGAACCAGTCGTGCCAACAAGCAGTTATTAATACCGCTCTGGCCAAAGACAAATATTTAATGCAGTTTTCTTTTGGAAAGGTATTATACAGAAATCAGTTAAAGCACCCAGGCACTAAAGTCATGCAGATAATAATAATAATAATATACCTTATTTATTGAGCTAATCATTTATAAAGTTACACATACTTCTTATTTCATTATCTGTGTAATATAATAATTTAGTCTTAGTTTTTTACTGTTTCAAAACAATATAATTCTAAGCATCTATTGTTTTCATTGATATTTATTTGAAACTAATTATTTGCTACTCACAAAAGTCTAGCGCAGGCAGTGGTGACACACACCTTTAATTCCAGCACTTGGAAAGCAGAGGCAAGTGAGTCTCTGAGTTCCAGGCCAGCACATTCTATAGAGTGGTTGAATAACCAAAAGCAAAACAAAAAGCAAACAAAAGAAGGAGGAGGAGGAGGAGGAGGAAGAGGAGGAGTAAAAGAAGAAAAAATATTCATAAAACATAGACATTCATCAAAATAGTAAATAACAGAGAATCTAAGTTTCTGTAAAGAATAATTATGTAATTATACAGAGATTTCAGTATCAAGTGCCTACCTCTGTGTCTTCTAAAGTGAAAAGGGCTACGGATGACCAGGTGGAACTCTTAAGCAAAGATTATGCTAATATTGGAAGTCAAATTGGAAAAAATCAGTAAGAATAACCTAGTTAGAGTCAAAGATTTAAAATCAGCACTTAAGGTTTGCAGCTAGGGCAACGTGTGTTGCCGGTTCTGGCAGAATTCCAAAGCAATCTCCCATTGCAGAGGAGGGAACTAAGCAAAGGAAGATAACGCTTCAGCCACACCATGATGCCAGTCGACAAAGAAGCAGTATGAATATTTAGCCACATGCTGGAGCATGAACATTTAAATCCACCCATTCCACCCTTCTCACTAGCTCTTCATACCCTCGCTCCCTGCAGAGCAGGAGTGGTACTCTTCCCGTGTGCTAACTCTTGGGTTTAGTGTACAGCACCTGGTCTGTATATGTTGTTCTGTAAATGAGCATGAACAAGTCCTCATCACTCACAGGACTCACTCTGCATATAAAAGGACATATAATTTTTACAATACCAGGAAGAAGTAAGCACAGCCCATTGAGTTTTCGATGAGGCTATTTGAAGAGTTTAATTGTCAGCCATTGTCAGTTTCTCTAGGTACTAGGTTGGTTCACTTTTATGTTAAGCTCTTTATATTACACAACCAAACTGCCACGCACATTGTTGGTAAATATAAGAGGAATGCACCTGTCTGTTCCCTTTGGTGATGTCAGTGTTCAGCCTGCAGACCTTTTCGGGAGAACATCTCAGGGTACCTGAGCCACTTTGTTGCAGGGAGTGAACAACAACATCAAGCCACTGCTTGGTCCTTCCCTGTGCTCCGGCTGAGCTTTGCCTCAGTTGGGAGAATCTCTAAGGTATAAATTATACTCACATGAATTAATTAATGTGCAAAGTGTTTTTTCCTGGATATATGCAGTTTAAATTACTATACTTATTGAGTAGAAGAAAAGTAAAAATGGGATGTGCCAAGAAGGAGTCAGCACGGATAATGTGCAGTGTGTGTTAGCTGCTGGGATTGCTGTAGTTAGCATTATCTTCATGAAAGGCTCCAAAGAATCATCACATGTCTCTGTAAAGCATTCAGGGACACTGCAAAAACTGAATTTGAAAATGTTTAGGGAATTCCCTGTTTCTTCCATATCTTGTGATGCAAGAATGTTGTTAAGGACTTTCACAAAAGGGAATGCCACTCAATAATAGTAAGAGACTGAGGAAACAAAAGTTAAAAAAATAAAATAAAAACGCTGAATAACAACTGCAGATGTGAAGATGTATGCTCAGCTGGCCTCGTTATTTGTTACATCAACATATTAATCCAGGAGCTACTGCCATCACTACTTGACTTGAGGTCACATAGAAACACTCACATATGCATATACCCTATATGCGTGTGTGCACGCACACACACACACACACAGAACCCATACTCACTTGTTCACATATAATCTTTCAAACAGACATTGCCAAGCCAATGAAACTACTTAAGCTAAAACCATGCAACTAATGATAACTATTACAGATTTATGGTGTGTGTGTGTGTGTGTGTGTGTGTGTGTGTGTGTGTGTCTTGTGTTTTTACTTTTTTAAAATTCTGGTTTGTTTGATTTTGTTTGCCCATTTGTTTGCTTCCTAAAGAGGGAGAGAAAGAAAGAAAATGGAGTTGGATGGGTGGGTGAGGAGGGGGCAAAGATCTGGAGAAGTCTGGAGAAGGAAAACCGTGATCAAAATATATTGTATGAAGGGTTTTTTTTTTCAATTAAAAACTGATAATATCGATATTGAAACTCATTTATTCCAGTATTCAACATAAAGGAAATTAAAGGTGAATGAAAGCCAATACATAGTGCACACTATGTTTTCTAAAGTTTTTCCTTCTTAAAATATTTAATCAAAAATAATTTGATTTAATTTCTCTTTTGTGGATGGCCCCATACCCATGTTTATATAGTCAGAACTAATTGGACTTAGTAGATTTATGAAACAAGAAGATGTGAAGTGGGTATAAGAGGAATTGGGAGAATAAGGATGGAATATAATCATATTTCATTGTCTACATATGTGAAATTATCAAATAACAAGACACTCAGAATTTTAAAAAGCCTTACAGTGTGAGGTACTCATAATTTCTATGTTTTGGTGAATCGACACGTTATCTTCTAAAGAACATTCAGAGTCTCACATTTCGTCCTTTGTACTTTCACTGCTGTCCAGTAGCTCTGGGTTCATTTCCTCCAAGGTTCCATTGGTGTCCTGACTGTTATAGGGGCATCTGAAGAGTGCTTCTCACTCATGTTGGTACAGCATGTACCTTCACTAGATTTCTCTAGTTGAAAATCTAAAGTCTTCAGAATGTGGCAGTGACCACCAGCTAGCTATGTCTTCTATAGATTTGCAACATGGTATGCTTTTCTTCTTCCTCCTCTCTTTTCTTCTCCATGCCCTCTGCCTCCTCTTCCTTCATCTTCCTCCCCTCCCCTTCCCTTCCCTCCCCTCTCCTTCCCTTCCCTTTCCTGTCCCACTCCTCCACTTCCTTTGGTGCTGCCATCAAACCTAGGGCAATTCACAAGACTGCATCCCAGTTCTAGCCCCAGCTTTAATTCTTGTTAATCAACACCCTCTTTTGATCTTTTATTTTAGTAAAAATATCACATAAGTCTTTCTCCAGCATACAAAGAAGAAACACAATGACACATTTTTTTTGTCTATAAAATGAAAGGCCACAACTATACATTGTTTTTATCTATACATAAACTAAATAAGCATCACAGAAACTTTGGAAACAAAATGACTACTCACTGATCATTTTTCTGGGACCCACATTTCCACAAATGTGATAAATCCCATGAGATTTGATCAATCAAAAAACATATGAAGCATGCTGGGGAAATGTCTCAGTGAGTAAGAACATTTGCTATGAAAGTGTGAGGAATTCCAATACACAATACCCATCTGAAAACTTGGATGTGACCATACACATGCTGGCGAGCCCAACGCTGCTATGGGTGGAAACAAGAGATTCATTCATTCTTTCTAGATGTTAGGCTTGCTCCAGTTTTAATGAGGCCTTTCTCTCAAAGTAATAAGGCCAAGAGTGTTAGAGCAAGCAGGCCTCTTGTCCTGCTCTGGTCTCTGTGCTCAGGTGGATGTGCACAACCATGTATATATGCATGCATCTGCAGCATACACATCCCTGCTGTCTGTTTGTCATAGTAATGGAAGGTGGCATGAAGGTTGTCAGGGACAGAAAGGCATAGGCAATCTTGTCTATCTGTAAGACCTATAAACTGCTTACCCACTTGTACAATAATGGCATGACTATTATAGGTGCAACCAACTACTCTATGCTTGGAGTCAAGACCTATTCCACAGGAAATCATCCATGCCTGCTACTATAAACCTAGGCCAAAACATATGGCTGAGATTATCAAAGGCCTTAGTGTCCCACTGTTTAGCTAAATTGACATAGAATCAAACTGTCTTCTATAAATCTATAATTATACTCTTAGACAAATGCTATTTTCAATTTTAATGAAAGAAGTGTTTCTCTGTAGTTAATAGCAATGAATTAAGAGACTCATGGCTTCTCCAAGAGCTGAGAATTGGTGAGAACTGAATGCTCAGTCCTAACTAGGGCATTGAAACCATGTTCTTTAAGGTTTGGAGAATACCATGGAAGACAAGAATGTGCAAGCTGAATGATAGGAAGGAATATCCTGGGAATGACACAATTACTGCAATAATGTACTCACAGAAACTCTAGCTGCCTGTACCGAACCCACGCAAGACTACTGTGATGTCTCGGGGAAGGGCTCATGGGACCCTATACCCCTTTCTGAACTACTGATTAGTGATAGATTCTGGGGGAGCAGGAATCACCACCTCCAATTTAAAATTCAGTGGTGAGCCCAGCACTCATTAATGGATACTTGCAAACTCATGGTAAAATATATGGCTGTGGTTAAACTCACTGGGTCACAAAACAAAACTAGAAGACATGAATGTGGGAAAAGGATTTACTAGGAGGCAAGATCATTGAGGGTATTGGGAGAAGATAGGGAGGTTGGAATGAGAGTAATAGAGTGTTTTATATACTTGAATAAAATGGTCAATGAACACATTTTATTAATAAAAGGTATAGCTTATCCCCAAAATCATACTGTAGCACCAGTTGATGGAACAAAACACTTGACAAAGTCCAATATCCATCATGATAAAACCTCAGGACACTAGGACTGAAGGGCTCCTTTGAAGAAGTCATGAATATAGAGAAATCCTAGAAAATTGAACACAAAACTTCTGAAGCATGTAACCAATTATGGGATATGGCATTAATATGTAAAAGTCAACTAAACTTTAACAAACAAATGAAAATTGGAATTTTAGTTGAAATACATAATATAGTGGTATGCCAAATAGGACACTTGATAAACCTAAAAAATGAACAGAAACTATTTGTAAATCTATAAAACTCTGATAGAAGACATTAAAGAGTTAAATACATGAAGAGATGTATTTCATGTTCATCCATAGAAAGACTCAATAACTTTAGGATTTCAGTTCTCCATAATCCCAAGAACATCCCCAACCAATCTCCAGTTATGTCTTTTAACAAAGAAGCTAATTAATGGAACTGCCCTAATCTCACACAAATTTCCTGATCAGACAGATTACCATTAATATTACATAAGAACTATGATTATGGAAAATAGAAAATTATGTGCTCAAATAAGTGAATTATAACTTTACTAATTGGTTACAACAGAAATTATGATAAGTGTGTACTATGTTACTTAAAATTTCTAAGAATATTAGTAACTTTAGACCTTCAAATAATTGACTAAACTGACTAATAATATTTGTATATTTAAGTATTTCAAAATGTCATATGCTATTGATACATTTATCTCAAGGATATTTTTCATGTTTGATATTTACCTCTATTTTTTATACTTTAGAATAGTTCTGCCTTGGTTTTGTATAGTGAATATCCCCCCCCCAAAAAAGGACACAGATTAACAGACTGTACTAGAAAGCAGAATCCAGCTGGACTCGGTGGCACATGCCTTTAGCACTTGGGAGGCAGAGACAGCTGGATCTCTAGGGATTCAAGGCTGTTCTACATAATGAGCTCTGTGACAGCTAGATCTGCATAAAACCGAGATCTGTCTCAAAAAAGAAAGGAAGGAAAAGGGAGGGAAGGAAGGAAGGAAGGAAGGAAGGTAAAAACAGGATCCATACTTCTGCTTACTTCAAGAAACATACCTCACAGTTAAAGAGAAATACCACCTTAACGTAATAGAAGGGTAAAAGGTATTCCAAGAAAACGGAATCAAGAAGCAAACAGGTGTAGATATTTTAATATTTGATAAAATAGAGTTCAAGCCAAAACTAATGAGCAGATTTGCAGAAGAACAGTAAGTACATACTCATTAAAGAAAACATCCACCAATTGGATGTTACAATTCAAGACATGTGGTTATTTTGAGGCACTATATATATCTTCTGGCAAAATGGCATATTGTGTACATTTACAAACTTTTCTAGTCTTTTAAAATAGTTCTATGCTCATGCTAAAGATAACTTTTCTTTTCTTTTTGTTTTTTGTTTTTTGTTTTGTTATTGTTGTTGTTGGTTTTGGTTTTTGGTTTTTTCGAGACAGGGTTTCACTTTGTAACCCTGCCTGTCCTGAATTCCCTTTGTAGACCAGGTTGGTCTCAAACTCACAGAGATCCACCTGCCTCTGCCTCCAAAGTGCTGGATTAAAGGCATGCACCACCATGGCTGACTAACTTTCAAAATTTTTTATTTAAATTGCCTCTCATATTTTGTAATATTTTTTACATTTTTATTTCTGAGATTATAATATAATTAAATTTCTCCCTTTCCTCCCTCCAAGCTCTCTCATGTGACCTTCCTTCAAATTTATCGCCTCTTTTTTCATTAAGTTTTACACACATACACACACACACACATACACACACACATACACACACACACACACACACACACACACACACACACACACACACACACACATATATATATATATATAATCAGTACATACAGCCAGCTCAGTCTGTATAAAGTTGTTTTTATATATGTTTTCAGGGCTGACTATTTTTCTCTAGGGAAGAACACCTTTCCTCAGTTGCCTATAGTTTGTGGTGTAGTATTCCAAGATTAGTGTGCTCTGGGGAAGGCATGGGAACATCAAGATGTGGGTCTAATTGGAGGAAGTTGAGTCATTGCAGGCAAAGGGTATATTGAGATCCAAGAACTTTCCTCATGCTCTCTGTCGCCATGTGCCTTAATGGGAGCAGCTTTGCTCCTTTTTGAAATCCCTGGCATATGTTCTACATTACCAGTGTCATAGCTACTGTTTCCAACTTTGACTCCTAACGACTCCGTGAATCCTATAGCTAAGCATATTATGTGTGTGTGTGTGTGTGTGTGTGTGTGTGTGTGTGTGTGTAGACAAATAGCTTTTAACTACATATACATATTTCATTTTATTACTTTAAAGTAATAATTCATTTCTTTCTATATAGATAGGTTAAGCTTCCTTATCAATACATTTAGTTCATTACAACAAGATTAACAAAATAAGATCAATACTTTTCTATATAATTTTGATAGTCTAACATAAGTTTTTTGTTTTTGTTTTTTGTTAGAATTTTAAACTCTTCCTATTTACACTTAGAAGATGAGAACAAGCGACAATGCTAAAATATCAGTAAGTTAACTCAGAGAAAAAAATTACCAAAAGTGAGCTATTAGTATGTAATATTAACCCCTATTCCAAAGTTATTTGTTGTCTTTCCGGTTAACTGGCTTTTTTCTCATTACTTTCTCTTGTTTTTGAAGACAGGTTCTTAGAATCCAGGCCAAAGTATAATGTTCTCCACCACAGGCTCTGCCCCACACTGTGATCACAGTGGCACTGAGGAAACCGTGTATTTAAACAAAGAGATGCAGGGAGCTAATTAAACTGTGACTCAGGCTCAGAAATAATTACTGAAGCCTTGGAAATAAGCTAAACTGGATATCTTCTTTAAAAACACACAGATTAAAATCTTAGCATGGCCCCTAAACACTTGACAGAAGCAGTAGGCTGCCCTATGTCTCCAATCAGACTTTTTCTGTGGGTACAACCCAAGTCTATACATTATCTCACCTCCACTCAGCTATGTGAATTTCACTGTAATGTAAAACAAAATTCCATCCCTGGCCAAATGCTTCTACTTGAGGGACTTTTTCATTTTCTAAACTAAACCATTGAGGATCTGGAAAGCCTGTAAATGATACATAGTTGCATTTTTAGCAAAGAAACAGTCTTAGACGCATTTTTATAAGTGCTCTATAGTGTAAGCAATAAGTTAAAATATGATAATACCTCAAGAAACACAAAATGTATGCAAGTTATAACAGGTTGATCATACAAGTAATTGTTAAATATAAACACATATGCTTTTGTAGATTTGTTGGAGAGATTCGTTAATTGCTTAATGAAAGATGTCTTTCAGATACTAATTCCTTCATTTAGTTCAACAGATTAAATTTTATATGAGAAGATATTAGCATGCATGCAATGAAGTGACAAGGACAACCAAAAGTCTGAAATGTTAATGGATAGAACACTGTGTCCTGACTATTTAAAAAACGAAGCTGTATAATTTTCATTGTGTCTGCTTCCATTTGCTCTCTGCATAGGCAAAAAAAAAAAAAATGTCTTTTTTAATAGCACACAAATATTGCAGTATCACGATTGTGTCTACATTTTCAGAGTTATACATAAATTGTTAAACTTTAAATACTGTATTTTCTCTTCAGATAAACTAAGATTGTGCAATTTCTAATTTGTAAATCTAGTCAGGCCTTGACATTTGAAACTAAATCAAATCACCACTTTGTGATAGTTTTAGGTCATTAATTTTATAGGAAGTCTGTAATGATAGTTTGCAAAAAGCTTTTCTATAAAAATAGCTTTGCCACCATAGAGTAAATATTGACATTGTTTGTGTGTGAAAGAAAATTACCACTAATACCAGCAGACCTGTGTCTTCATTCCCTCCAGTGCCCTCAAACTGCAGTTCAATCTGGTATAATCTTTTTTTCCTCCCCCAGTAGGGTGCAGAGAGCCCTCTAGCTTCCAAGCCTGTTTCCTACTGAGGTACATATTGGCCAGCACACAGCTGCTCAGAACAACTATTTGCATCTACAATAGGGTCATCCCACCACGTTCTTTTCAGATCAATATGATTGGTACAAACAATAGTTTGATTTTGATTGCTCTATAGTACGCTTGGGTAGAGCCTCTGAATGCAAGTGAATTGCTTAGAAACAATGGGCTGGTTCATCATCCAAAGCGTCCCTTTGCAAACAGCTGCCTCTGCCACACTCACCCTGACAACGTCCAGAAAAACAGATGGTTTCAGCATTCATGGCCAGTTTAGTGAAAGCCCCTGAGTCAACTATTCAATGCATGTTTTTTCATCTATTTGCTATTAAAGGATATGTCTCTCTACTAAAAAGTCAAAATGTATTTAAATTTGGAGGTGAGAATAAAATGTCTTTAATAAGCATGTATAGTTAGGTCTTTTGTTAAATCTGCAGTGTAGACCTCTTGTATGATGTGTGCAGCATTCCTACAGCAGAAAAGCAGAAATGATAATACAGTTGAGGTCTCAGAGTGTTGGTCTCCAGAGTAATAGAAGAGCATTTGTCTCCTAGTTTTCTTTAGTCACAAGAAAAATCAGTCCAGAGGGTTGCACTGGGAAAGGGGCAAGAGATGCTGTCAGTTCCTTATACTACGCCATCACTTCTTTATAGAACATATTAAAAATATTTTACAATCACTTGCTTCTAATGGTTGTGAACACTCAAGTGCTGATACTAAATGTATTTATATTTGATACTTTAGAACAAACAGGAACAAGTTACACTTGAGCTATCATTCCACTTATTCTGCATTTTCACAGTCAGCGTTAAGAGCAAGAACTCCTTAATCCATGAACAAGAAGAAATCTTTGCTTTAAAAAAAAAAAAGAATTTTTCAAAACAGGAGAGTAAACAAGTTATGATTATTTATTTCATTAATATTACTTAAAAGCATAAGAATTTAGAAATGGACCCCAAAACAACCAATGTTATATATTTATCTAAATTCCCCTTGTGTTTGCAACAACTCTCTAGGAACACAAAAGAGAGCAAATGGGCATGCTTAAAAGCTTGTGGCAGTAATGTCCTTCCCGCATGTCTTAAACCCCAGTCTACATTAATATCTGACTTTCCAGTTAGTTTATGAAAATCTTATTGTTGTAATTTTCTCATAATTCACTATTATAAGTCAATGTAAGCTGTGCTATTAAATTAATACAATTGTATATTATTTATAACTGCAAACGTTATTTTTTATAAAAGTTATATAACAAATTTATCTATTACATTATTGCTATATGATTTATAAGTATATATTGTTTATGGCATATATGGCATACTAACATGTCTGACCTGTAAAATGTGAATACAAGTCATATTTGTTTCATTACATTGTTATATAGTAACTCAAAAAGTTATGTGTCTTTATCATGTACTAGAGAAATATAAAGAAAATATAGGATTGAAGGGCATGCGAAGCCACCCAAAGAGTTAAGCCAAAAAACCTGCCAGAGAATGACTGGAGGTCATGGCCTATCCCTTGCAGGCAGCCCTTAGACCTAGTATTTTACCTTTAGCATCCACGTCTGCTGCCCTTTGCTAAACTCTGTTTCTGGGGACTGACCCAGAGATGACTATTACGCTAGCAAGGCCTAATGTTGGCAGTTCTCATCTGCATCTCCTCAAGTCCTTATGCTACTACAGACTTGCATTTACAGGATTTGGACTTTGCCCACTGCGTTCATCTCGCCCAGGACCAAAGCATCTGCTGAGGAACGGCAAGGTAGATGGGCAGTAAACCAAGAAGTGGGGTGAAGAGACCTTCATGTAGCTCTCACCTCAGATGCAGCCTCACACGCCCTTCCTCTAGCTCTCCATCTCATCTGTCATTCTCCTACCTTTTCCTTCCCTTAGCTCCTTCGTACAAAACTTTCCACTAAGCCTGACGTTCAGTTGATTGCCACGATACGCAACCTGTTGAATCCAATGAACAGCTCTTAGTGCCTTGGACACTTGACTTTGCTGAAGACTTTGAATCTGCTGACGCCAACTGTGCCTTGATTGTTATCACCCAGGGACCGGGTCCTGGATATCTAAGGAAACATTCACTGAAGCACTCTTCTCAGGACTCCCCCTAGCCCACACTCTCTCCTAGCTTTCCTACCCAGACATTCAGATTTATCCTCATCTATCAACAAGTAAAATGCCAATTTTCACCGGGGCTGTGTTGTTTATGCCGGTTGTCCCTACATATGTTTTTATCCACTCACTCAATAAGTTACTGACTAAGCATCTACTATGTCTAAATTTTACTGAGCCCATCACTTCAACTAATGTGACCTTCAAACTGAAAACATCCATCCTTTCAACAAAAGCTGTTGGAAAATCTACTCACCAAAGCCCTATGCCTGATCTTACTTGATTATTGATGAGTAATTGATGCGTATTGATGTAGACTTCAATAAAGTCAGGAAGAAAAATGACTACACAGAAAATAACAGTACTGAGTCGCATGGATTTGGAGGCATGAAGAAGACAGATCTAACCTAACTTTGTTAGACTTTAGGTATATAAATGCAAACAAAAGAATCCTCCAAGTTGTATTTTAAGTAGTATTAGTGTTGAAAGCACAAAGAGGAAATAAGAAAAATGTGTTATGGCAATCTATGTAAATGATGTAGGCAAACTGAATTAAAGTGGAGGCAATGGCAATAGAATGAAATTGACAGTTTGTATCTGCCACCCAGACACAATTCTGTCTGCCACACCATTCCAGTGGTTTCCAGCATTTTTACATCATATCTATCATTATGTAATTTATGTGTACGCACACACATATATATACATAAAACACATTGTGTGTGTGTCTGTGTGTGTGTGTGTGTGTGTGTGTGTGTGTGTGTGTGTGTGTGTGT
>OU015756.1:80097668-80110574 GCA_907169655.1 Acomys percivali
CTCTCTCTCTCTCTCTCTCTCTCTCTCTCTCTCTCTCTCTCTCTCTCCTCTTTCCCCCTCTTCTTTTCAGCTAGGAAAACCACAATGGGAAGTGGCTTATTATCAAATTTATCAGTGTTCCCATCTGTCACCATGCAATATTCCATAACAAAGCCTAACACCTAAACCATGGGTAAGAACAATGGAGGACCATAAATAATTTTTTAAAACCTCACAGGTCTGAAAAATAATTTTGGAAAAAAAAAAAACCTGTTACTGACGTTACAGAGTTTGGGGCTTTTAGTGGATCTTAGAACTTCAGTACAAGCTCCACCCCGACCCCACCCCACCCCTGACCCTTCATTGGGGATCCAAGGCATAAAGAGAGTGAAGAACTCACTTTCAATATCAGAGGTAGGAAGCATAAAAAAAGGACTGAGTGACTTTGACACGTGCAGTAAAGCTCTATCCAGTACAGTCTACTGCTGTGCTATAAATGTCTATTAAGAGTGTCATACTTTATACACTTATTGTAGAAATCTTAATTTGCAATAAAATGTCCATTTACTCTAAAGACTAAAACTATTGAACCATAAACTGAAAACCAATATACCCACCATAATAAACATTAAACAAACAACAACAATCAAAGTCTCACAGCCCTCCAAGGTAGCAGCCATGCCTCAGTGTGTTCATGGCAGCCTATGGACCAGGGTGAAAACCTGCCAGGGTAGATGAACCTACAGCCTATATTCCTGCCTCCTCATACTCTGTAGGATGATGGACATTGGAGTTATGAAATATACCCCGGGAAAAGGTAAGCATCTCTCCTTTCACCTAGTAGCAAGCAGCGATGATCTATCTGTTCACTGGTGAGAGCTTCCAAGTAATTTGAGAGGGGTTAATAATTTTACTTGAGGGTTTTGCTCTGCTCTTCTAAACTCAGCTTAAGTGTTGAAAGTAAAACCACAAACCACAAACTCAGTGGCAGTCTCAGGACTGGACTATATGCAGTATTGAGAAAATCAGTATGTTTCAGCAATAACCTTGACACGCTGTAAGACCTGAGAGTCTCTTGTTTAGAGACTAGATGTTATGCCATCAGCCCACAGCCTCTAGTTTTCTTTTTATCCACCTTATCCAAAGAGAACGCAGACATGTGTCTCATAAACACCACACATGTAAGATGACCAATAAAGTAGGCCCATCCTTTTTATTTAAAACAGAAAATTGAGACTCCCTTCTCTTCAGATTCCTCTGTACACATCATCCAAAATCAATAGTAACTGCTCTAAAGATTTTTGCAATCTAGTCTCACTATTAGCCCTTGTTTTTTCTGTAGTATTGCTCAATCATGATAACACACCCTTTTGTGGGGGGGTTGTTATGTAATTTATGCCTCTGTAGATTTGGTTTCCTTGTGATTTCATTGCTGCATGATCAGCAGCTAATAAGACACTCATACAGTAGTCAGACACTACGTATTTTTATTTCATCAGAATGGGAAGACTGTAGCTTGAGGGATAGGAATGGGATGGAAATTTCTATGCTAATAAGCACCAATAGTCTTAATTCTCCTCTCAATACAAAGCATGACCTTAGGAGATTGTGTGTGAAACAAAGTGTGTAAAACCAAGGAATTCAGGCAATAAGCAACTTTGAACTCATGGAGAGGGAAGTGTGAACTTAGAAGATTCAATCTACTGCGTGTGTTCCTGACTCAACCGTGCAGCCCTGAGAGACGGGCCTCAGGCATATTCTGTTTTGCATTCAGGTCAGAATTTCCCACATTGCTGAAGAATGGTAAGTACTGGCTACTAAGTACATGCTTGCTTCCCTTGTAGGTATACTCATGGGAGCTACCCAAAATTATCCATCTCTCTCCACAACTCCTGCTGTGAGAGGTAATATAACTTGCTGAAAGCCTTACTTCCAGTTAGTAGAGGGGCTAGTATTCAACACCCACCCTCCGGTCATCTCTGATGTGATTGCCTCACTCTCACCCACTCTCACAGTGGCTTTCAGCCTATTCTTAACAAGTGAAAATGGGGAGAGTCAAATATCTCACTCCTTGCTTCCTTTTTATAATGGTGTTCCATCTGATTTATATTAATATGGTTTATATCAAAATATGGTATAAGGGTATTTTTTTTTTTCCAGACAGGATCTTGCAATGTGGTCAAGGCCGAAACAAAGCCCAGGTCTCCTTACCTCGGGTTCATAAGTGCTGAAATTACAGTGTGAGCTCCTACACCTGTCAATTTCATTTTGTGAATAGTCTTCTCATCACAGATCTAAAATCTGGGTTGTCTTAATTCCGAAGTGAATTTATTCAAATCTGAGTTCTTGCTCCTGGATTTTGAGTTTTGACTATCCTTAGCCAGTCCCATCAAAGAGCAGCAATGAAACACTCCTCAGAAGCAGCACTGTTCTCACCTTCAGACCCAGACGTTGCTTGTGGGTCTACATTTACTTTGGGTTCTGGAACCTTGTGTTTCTGAGAACACAGAATCCTGAAACTATTCTTAAAAGCAGTCTAAAGAAATCCCCAACTTATAACTGCTAATTAACATGTGGAGTTGTGAGTAATATTCCCGGTAGTTCACTTCTCAGCATCCTTTACACCAACAGTGACTGTGCAACAAATTTTCCAAAGGCTTGGATCTCATATTCTACTTAACAATTAGGCTTTCCTACTTAACCAACATGTATTGTTCGTCCATGAGTTACAAAGGGCCAGGCATGTCTCTAAATTTTGTAAGCATAACATTGAATAGAAACATTAACCTGCCGGCACAGTAGCTGGATATTTGGTATGAAGTTTGAGGTTCAGGGGGAGAAAGCAATCAAGTTAGCCTAAGAGAGCAGGGAGAATCCCACAGATCGGGAGCACTTTGTTGACACCAGAAGTACAGAAAGAAGAGTGCTTCTAGAGTCAGAAAGAGGCCTGTGGGATTTGCTGGCTGGAAAAATCCACATTATTAAAATACATATGTCGGCAGGTCAGCTTAGGAACAGCAATGTCTTCGTATTCAAAAGTGATTCTCTTTACAGGAGAAAATTAAAAATCAGAGTAAGTGACAGGTGTCATCATGTCTTTTTCACCACCCCAGTGGAAGTGTTACTACTGCTAGTCCATGGACAGCATGATTCTCACCATTCTTTTTCAATAGAAATGACTATTTTTGACCTGGCCATTCCAATAACAGCTCGGTGAAGGTTTGCAAAGACCCAGGAGAAGAAAAGCACTTCCTGTCCTAGGTCCTGCTCCATTAAGTCCTACGAAGGTGTCAGAGGCCCCGCAGTAAGTATGCTCTTCCCATAAGCAAAATTCACTTCTTTCAAAAGTGATCCTGTGGCAAAACAACATGTTTGCATGTTTCCCTGCTTTTTCCTGTTCTGAGGAGAGAGGTAAACTTGCAAATAAATGTATGCATACACTAAATAAAGTTTTAGAAAAAGAAAAAAACGTTAGTGCAGTTGACAAATGAAGAACTATTTTTTTTTCAGAATTGAAAAGCCTAAGCAACTCTATAAGTTTATTATATTACTCAGGACACCCTATAGATTTGAACATGGTTCTATAAGCTCTTTTGCCCAATGATTTCCCTTTGGTAAGAGAAGAAAAGTTTTGGTGATCCCCTAGATAGGCACTGGATTCTGGTTCTATTTGATGTTGAGCCTTAGTTGAGCTTTTCTCTTTAAGAAAAACTGTATTAAAAGAGACCAAATACAGAGTTTCAAAAAAAGATGGTTACTTCCACTGAGGTAGACTCATGAAAATGGCAGGAATTGTCACAGTAACACATAAAAAATGAACTGACCATTTAAAAATATTAGCATATTAAATATATAGAGACAGAACATTTATATACTGCATTCCAGTTACTGTGCTTTAGATATGTTTATACTGAAGAATAATCATTGCGCCAATGTATTCTATTTTACAAAAAATTTTGGTAAAGGGAGCTTGCTGTTTAAATAAGAAGAAATGGTATGCATGGTCTTAACTACCAACGTGTATGAATTTATATATATATATATATATACATATATATATATTGTGATATGGAAATACCCTAAAATATTCATACTGGAAGAAAGATAATTATGAGTGCACCAAACAGTTCATTTGTTCACTCATTCTTCATTGGTACGCAGTGCCTCACATTAAGCTAGGTGTTTTATCCAGTAAAACTTGTAAATTTTTTCTTCATTAACTATTTAGGATGAAGTTGCAAGAAAAAAATGACAATGAATTTAAATCATACTATAGTTACACTTCTGTTAAAAATTCTATTAATTTTTATATTCAGCAATTATAGAATTAATTAATCTTTTTTACTTTTCTATAGCCAAAAATATTCATTCTGCATACTTCTCTGTTTAAAAGAGGGGGAAAAAGCCAAGCCATAAAGTGAGCACTTTCAGCTATAAAACACAGGATGTAATTGATGTCCGCATCTCTTATTCAGCAAGGTAGTGTCACAGGTTTGTCCTTTGCCTTTCACAGAACAGTAACCTGGAGCAGTTTCAGTGGGATTTTTTTTCACTTTGGATGAAGAACAGAGCCACTCTCCTGCAAGAAGCTGTCAATCCTTCCTGCATAGCCTGCACCCTGCTCCACTCTTGTTTTTGGAGAGACAGTGCAGTGTAATTCCCAGTCCTTCATCCCTTCAATGTTCAGTCAGTCCAGCTTTCTGTCCTGTAGGTGAAGGAAGCCATCATGGATGTGTATCAAGACTATGTTTGAAGCGGCGAGACTGAATCACACCTAAGGCCCAATGCCTGTAGCCTGTGTCCCATTTTCAGACAGTTAGAAGATGCATTGATATGCTAGGAACATTACAAACACTCAAAACCTACTGCGAATCACTGACTAAGGAAGAGACGTAGATGGGTGATTCATCACCACCTGTAAAGCCTAACATGAAGAGTTTCCAAACTACCACTTAGCATTGTGGGAAATGAGTGGAATTCGTGAGTATCTAGTGGTGCTTCTGAAGGGCAACCAGTACAGTGAGCCACAAGACAAGCCTGTTCCTCCTTCGGAGCCTCTTTGAAGAAGCATCATAGTTCAATGACGAAAGCATAGGGAATAAGCTGTTTTCCCATGAATGCTGGGGAAATCACTATAAGTTCATTATCTGTCGGGTTTGGAGCCCAGAAGACCAACATGGGTGTCAGTGGGTATCACCATGGTGTTGAGACGGCAGATAAAGTCTACGCCTCCTTCAGGAGCCTGTAAGAAAAATGCCTCCTTGCTTGTTCCAACTTGTAGAGTCTGTCCGCATTGTCTGATCATGGATTCCTTCATCCCTGATCTAACTGCAAAGCAGATTCCTGGGTCTAGACTCCAAGCATAACTAACCACTCGAAGTAAAACAAAAACAAAAACAAAGCAAGGCAGCAACAGTCAAGTCTTTCCTACTTCTTACATCCCATCCCTTCCATCACTCTTTCCTTTTTGCCTTCCTTCTCCAGTATGTGCCTACATGTGTATGATATTGAAATATATATATTATATATATATGGTATATATGGTAACATATTGTGAGGTTTGGAGACAAATGTGCAGGGGTGCATATTCATATATGTGTGTGAGCAGAGAAGCCAGATTGAGTCTTTCTCCATGACTCCATAGCAAAACAGTATGACCAAGGCAACTTAAAGAAAAAATATTTATTTGGGGTTTTGCTTTCAGGTTAGTCCTTGATCATCATGGTAGAGAGCATGCTGGCAGACAAGCAGACATGGTACAGGAGCAGTAGCTGAGAGCTCACATGAGAGGGGGGGGGGGGGGCGGGGGGGGGAGGGAGGGGAAGAGAGAGAGAGAGAGAAATCAGCCCTGGTGTGGCCTTTTGAAATATCAATTAATATAAAAAATAAAAATTAAAAAAAGTGATATATGAAAAACAAAACGGCAAGAAGAAAAGTTTGAAAAGATGAAGGCTGAAGATGGTGGAAAATATGCCATTAAGCAGCTGGTCCTGATACTTCAAGAGTTCTGCATGATGATTTCAGATTGACAGTGCATGCACATAGTGATCTTCAACAGATATTAATAAGTGGAAAAGACTTGGAAGACGTGGAGCAGTGTAAAGAAGCATGTGTCGGGGAGGCCTGGTGGCACTCAGAGGAAGAAGAGACTTGAGACCCTATGAGCATATACAGGGGGAGGAGGTGCCCCTCAGTCACAGTCATAGGGGAGGGGAGTAAGGGGAAAATGGGATGGGGGAGGGAGGAATGGGAGGATACAAGGGATGGGATAATAATTGAGATATAATATGAATAAATAAAATATATTTTAAAAAAAGAAACATCAAAGCCCTCTCCCGGTGACACACCTCTTCTAACAAGGCCACACTTTAGCAAACAGCTCCTCTAAATGGAAACCAACCACTGAAACATATGAGCCTATGGGGCCCTTTCCCATTTAAATCACCACACTGTCCATTTTATACACCGAGACAGGCTCTCTCACTAAACCCACGGCTCTTGGTCTAGCTTATCCGCTCGCTCCAGGGATTTCTCATCTCTTCCTCCCAAGGCTGAGGTGACAGGGAAGTCATTAAGCTTGTCTGGCTTTCACATGGGTAAAACTTTTACATCCAAGCTTCAATCCTCAATTTGGTACTAGGAGTACTTTTTACCCAGTAGCCGTCTTCCTAAGCCCAGAAATGTGCTTTGAACAGTAGTGAGTCATCCAAAGTCTGCGCTTAAGAAGAGGAACTACAGCAGCAAACTTACTGCTCAGCAATTTAACCAAGAGCCTCTGACATGTCTAGGGGAGCTCCCTGATACCTCTCTAGTATCATGAAGCATAAAGTTCTGCCTGTGAGCCTCGGTGCACTCTCTAGCGGCACAAGGCCTTTCTCTGAATGACCCCCATCCTTTTCCTATTTGTATGAAAAATGGGAGAGATAAAAGAGAAACGGCCACTATTAATGACAGTACAGTTCTATTCACTCACTGGGCAAAGGTATCAATGGATGAATCTGGAGCATCATACATCTTATTTGGGAGTGATTAAGCATTGATGATAGTTCATATGGTCTGGTCTCTCATCTGTATATTCAACCAATTACAGGTTGAGGATATTCAGGAAGAAACAGCTACTGTACTGCATGAACTTTTCTATGGTTGGGATCCTTAAGTATTACAGCCCAGTAGTATCAGGTATTAAAGTAACCCAGAGACAGTAAAAGTTTACATTATTTTGTGGAATAAACTTGAGCACAGTAGATTTTTGTAGTTAAAGGAGCCTCTTGTAGTAAATGCCTTTTAGATACCAAAGGACAGCTGTCATTAGAAGAGAAACAACTTCCTTGTATGGGACAGTAATATTAGCCAAACACTTCTTGTAAACATTATTCATTCTCTCTGTGCATATAAAGGCCAGATTACAATTTTTGGAAGTTTATCACCATAAATTGCATTCTTAGCTCTTATCTGCAAAGAAATAATGACAAAATCTGAAATGTCAAGATCCCATAATGTTTAGTAACCTTTGACAGAACCATCACATTTGTAATGAGTTAAATATTAAAGAGACATTACCGTGGGCTTAAGTGTCATTTAAATTTTATTCTATGACAATTTTCCAAGTAATCTGTTTTTAGCAGATGCAAATATAAATGAAAAACAAAAAAAGTAAAATTAGCTCTTTGCTACAGTTGGCTGAGGAGCAGTACAACGCATTGGCTGATAGAAATTATTTACTATTGGTTAATAGTATGTCTAAATTATGACAAGCAAATGGCTAATAATATAGGCAGGCAGGCACAGCAGGACTCAGAAGAAAACAAGTAGAGTCAGAAATTGAAAAAGGCACAAATAATTAACCAGTTCCTTGAAAGTTCATAATGTACAGTAGGGTAATGTAGTCCACAACTATAGCACTTCCAGTAGCTGGCCACTTAAAGAAAATTGTTTCAAGGGGTTGGAGAAATGGCTCAGCCACTAATTTCCAACTCACTTATAATACAAGGTTTGCCTTGAAAGTGGTATTGCAGGCTGTTTAGGATAATTAAGTAATAAAAAGCTAATTGTTAGCTTATCCAAATCATGGTCATGTCAATTACTATTCTATTTTTTCACAAGAATATATATCCTAAGTTTAATAGATATTTATGATTCTATAGATATATAAGGTAAAATAGTTAGATAAGGTCTTCAAAAGCTTCCAAGACCTACAGAATATGACATTTAAAGATATTTTTAGTATTTTAAAGATTCTTTGACAAGTCAGATTAACTCCTGGCAACACCCAGCCTATCTCAAAGAAGATGATGACCTTCCTTATGAAGATGGTTTCAAATGTGGCAAACCGGCCACTGGGAAAAATGACCTTCTTTCTGCCCCAGACTGAATTCTGCCTAAAAAAAGGACATGCTTGGATGCAGGCAGAATCGACGGCCAAACTCTGTCAAGACAGGGTAAGCAAGTCCTCAATAGTTCCTGCCTCACAAATATATCTGTCAGATATACTGGGCCAGAAGGCTGAAGAGGATGTTTCAAAGTTATACAGAGTTTTATGTGACTGTTCAGGGAGCAAACTGTCTCTGTCATTTTTTCATTTTGGAAGCTGCTAACCTTCACTTTCGGTTTACTCAGGTAATTAAGTTTTATTCCTTCTCAAGTCTCTTATGGAGTTGAAGACCAGATTGTTTAGTTTTACAATTAAGCTTAGTTGTTTAGGGGTTAAGATGTTTTTAGATCAAGATAGATGTTTTAAGTTGATAGAGATGAGATATGATAGATACTGACTTACATTCAGAATTTTAGACTCATCAAGATAGAAAAATGTTTTCTTCAAGGTTTCCAAATACAAATAGCCAAAACACTATGAATATAACATTTATATAATTCCTGATTGTTTCATGGTTCTTCTTGCTGTATGTAGTTTATTTTATTTATGTGTAATAATATAAATGTATATGTGAAAATATGATTAAAACAGGAAATGGGAAGAAAAAGAAAAAGAACACTACCTTCCCTTCCAGAGGACCCAGGTTAGATTCCCAGCACTGACACAGCAGCTCATAACCCTCTGTAACTCCTGTTCCAGGAGAATCTAATGCCCTCCTCTGGTCTCTGTGGGCACTGCATGCATGTGGTGCATAGGTATACATGTAGGTAAAACATGCATACATATAAAGTAAGAATAAAGGAAGAAAATATTTTTAGTTTACTTTCTTGCCACTAGGTATCTAAACTAAACTGAAGGCTAAAGCCCTAGTCACCACTGGTGTGGCAATTTTTCATGGATTTCTCTGAATATCTCAATTTCCCAGTATGACAAATGCTATTATGCATGTGGTACATTGGCATGTAATATGTTACTCTTCAAAGATATGAAATGTATTCCGTGAGAATCTCAGCATTGGGAAGAGAGAGAACCTTGATTTAATTCAGGAGTGCTGGGTGCATGCAGTTATGAGAAAATGCCTCTTCTTAGAAAATCAGCAAACGTAACTCAAAAATAGCCACACTTACTTTGGGTAGTTTAAAGCTTCACATGTTAATGTGAGCATTAGCAAGAAGCTGAAAAACATTTACAAAAAGAAGATGTGAAATATATGGTGGTCATTAAGAAGTGTTAAATGTAATACCAAAAGCATGGCCAATGAAAGAAAAAAAAAATAAGCTGACTTGCATCAAAGTATAAAACTTTATACTTTGTTGTTTAGAATGGAAAGACAATCCATAAATCAAAAGAATATACTTTCAAAACACAGGACTAGTATCGGAATGGAAACCAAAGTATACAAAGAACACTTAAGAATTAACAACAACCAATCAATCTCATTAAAAATCTGACAAAAAAAAAAATCTAAGTTGGCAACTGACCGTGGGAAACAAGTGTTTAAAAAGCCACCAGTGAATAATGAAAAAGTACTAAATCACATGTTAGGATGCTAAGAACAGCCAACCAAGGTGGCACACACATGTAATCACAGCACTTAAGGAGGCAGAGGCTGGCAGATCTCCGTGAGTTCAAGGCCAGCCTGGTCTAAAAAGTGAGTCCAGGACAGCCTAGGCTACACAGAGAGACCCTGTCTCTAAAAACAATACAAAAACAAAACAGAAAAACAATAACAACAACAAAACAAATAAAACGAATGATAAGAGCGGAACCCTGAAAACGCCAGTGATGACGAGGATGTGACTCACTGAGAACACTTACTCACTCAACCCTGGTGGAGACAGAGAATGACGTAGCCACTTAGGAAGACAGGTTAGCATTTTTCTAAAGAGATTTTTAATATGCAAAACAATTGTGCTCTTGGTATTTTGAACAAAATAAGTTGGAAACTTAAGCTTACACCAAATTCTTCACATGAAT
Source organism: Acomys percivali (assembly GCA_907169655.1). Taxonomy (NCBI): domain Eukaryota; kingdom Metazoa; phylum Chordata; class Mammalia; order Rodentia; family Muridae; genus Acomys; species Acomys percivali. The sequence continues at coordinate 80,107,996 of OU015756.1, forward strand.
ATTTTTAGCAACCTTCTGTGAAGAAGATTCAAAATTAGAAGTCATTAAGGTGTTCTTTAGTAGGGTAGGAGAGCATACTGCACATATTTATATAAGGGAATAGTGATGGGTGATAAGGAAACAATCAATCACAAAGGAGCCTTGCATGTATGTACTAAGGTACATATATGAACATGCTGGGAAAAATCAAAATTAGGAAGACAAGAGTAAGATCAAATATTTCCAAAGGTTAGGGAGTTAAAGTTTAATCAATAATCATTTACTTGAAAACTAACTCTTAAACTGGATAATCCAGGTGTATAAAAGTAAACCTAGATCCCCCTTCTCTCTACCCAAACAAAAATGAGCCCCAAATGAATCAATCAAAGATCTTAACTGAAGATTAGAAACCTGAAAAATACATGCAGGCAATATACTCACACACATGAAAATAAATCTTAGGAAAAAAATAGACCTGTGAGTACATAAAAGAGAAAGAAAACCTATGCACACACACAGGCACACGCACACTCCATATCACCTGGTTAAAACTGTTACTGAGTATCTGATAATTTCATATAGAATTTGGGTTTTAGAAATGTGAAGTTGCTTAGAAACTGACATTATCACAGACAACTAAGTATGAAATTTATGTATTTACTGAAGAACAGGACCCCAAGGCAGATGATGGAGAGACTAAGAACTTTAAAGAATAGATCCAGGGGACAGGAGATCAAGAATAAACAGTATTACCCTCTCCCCCCCCAAAAAAAGCTGCTAAAATATTATTTGAGCTGCCAGTTTGAGGCTACTGGAACAACCGAAAATCAAGGAAAAAATATAAATGAGAAAAAAATGAGGTTCTTTAAAAACATCTGCATCTAAACAACCCTCGATTCTTGACCAACTCTCTATGTGTGTAGTTGCAGCAAAGATGCTGGAAACCGTGGGCTGAGCAAAGTTCAAAAGCTGCTCCCATTTAGAAGGCATTTCATGTTAAATCTGATCTACTTTAGGGCATAGGGGTCACATTAACAATGTACCACAGGCCCTGTGGCTTGTAAGAAAGAGAAGTTTCTCTCTCAGTGTTCTGGTCATTGGGAAGTCAGGGACCAAGGCACTGGCACGTTCAGCATCTAGTGAGGGGTCTGATTTCTGATCCTTAAATACTATATTCTTGCTGTAGTCTACAGAGAAAGATTTCTTTATTTTGCTGATGTTAATGAGGAAGCAGAATATAATATATTTGTGCTGGAAGTGTTAAGAAGTACAGAGAACTACAGAGGAAAAATAAGGGGAAGACAAACTTCATTGTTGATTCCTTTCTCCCTTATCTGCCACTAGGATAGCCTGTTATCTCTACTGTCCAGAATATACGCTGATTCTAAACTTTTCCCATCCTTCCTAGAGTGATAACCCTAAACTGAGCCACTGTTACCTTTCTTCCCCCTGGAATACTAGGACAGTATCTGTAGTTGGCAATCTCACTAAATCATCTTTCCAGTAGGGAAAAGGAAGCACACAAGTACACAAGTGTGCACATGCACACACACACACACACACACACACACACACACACACACACACACATACACACACTAAAGTAGCCTAAAAGCAAGTGGCATCATGCCCCTCTAGTTTGTTTCCATTACTAACATGGTAGGAACACTTGATCCTAGCAGGTCAAACTAACCTATGACCCAGTCTCTAAAAGAAAAAGAAGGAATGTGTGGGCAGGGGGCAGGGTATGAGGGAAAACAAAGTATACACGGGTAAACAATGTTACCTACAACATTACTAAAACTCAGGGAGAATAAGACTTTGGGTTATGCGTCATTCCTATAAAACACTGTATTACAAACATTCCAGACAAAATTGGAATTAATGCTTCTTAAGCATTAATTGCTGATTAAGAAAACCCCTATTGGATATTTTTGTCATGTCGAATTGCTTTCTACATAAGGAGGTATACACAGAAACTTTTCCCTTTGGTTTTTACAGCAGGGTCTCTCTGTGTAGCCTTGGCTGCGCTGGAACTAGCTCTGTTGAACAGGCTAGCCTCAAACTCACAGAAACCTGCCTACCTCTGCTGCTACTAAAGGCATGTGCCTCCACTGCCCAGCAGAAACTATTAAATACAAAGGAAAAGAGTGAAATAATTGCAGCACGTATGGAAGAGTGTGAAGTTTCTACCAAAGTTATAAGAAAGGGCTGAGGGTGTGGCTCAGTGGTAGAGTGCTTGCTGCACACAGGTGGACCTGGGCTCAATTCCAAGTCAGGGGATGGGGTGGACAGAAATAACTATTAAAAAGAATTATTAAAGAAGAGATGGAGAGAGAGAGAGAGAGAGAGAGAGAGAGAGAGAGAGAGAGAGAGAGGGAGAAGTGAAATTTTATTTTCTTTATCAGACTAGCACAATCAGAATGAATTGTAATAGTAATGTCAGTAGTATAGAAAGAGACAGAGACTTATCACATCACTATTAGTAACATAAATTGTGGCTGAGGGAGGTTTCATATCTATTACAACTCCACTATCTATAACAGTACAAGGGTGTGTGTGTGTGTGTGTGTGTGTGTGTGTGTGTGTGTGTGTGTGTG
>OU015756.1:80112926-80125001 GCA_907169655.1 Acomys percivali
GGGGGGGGGGACGATGGGGAGTGGGGAGGTTGTTCTGCGTCAGCAGTGAGACCACAGGAGGGACCCGGCCTGATGCCTCTCCCGACACACTAGGCTTGAGACTTGGACTTTTGGCACAGGCCATCCAAAACTTCTGGCAGATACAGCAGGATGTGCGATCCGCCCCTCCCCCTCCCGCCCCCCATCGCCAGCATCTATTGTGATTCGATTGAGGTTGAGGGCATTATATATGCAAAGGTTCAGACCAGAAGCACGGGTAAGGAAGCTGGCCATCTTTCAGAAAGAAAGCTGAGGTGGACACAGAAGCCACAGGTAAAAATAAAGTAAGCCTACATGCCATGGTGTATAGCACATTCTACAGGCAGACGAAAAGTATCTTGTTTTGGAGGCTGGGGTGATGGCTCAGTAGATCGAGGCTCCACTAAACTGAAGCATTGAGGGCAGGAGTCAAACCCTGCCTGGAAAGATAAACTGAGACTTGCTGAGGAAGAGATCTGGTGTTAATTCCACAATGCGAGCTCCCCCCCCCCCCCCCCCCCCCCCGACACACACACCACACGTGTGCCACTGCCCCATCCCTCCTCCCCCCACACACACACCACACGTGTGCCACTGCCCCAACCCTCCTCCCCCCACACACACACCACACGTGTGCCACTGCCCCATCCCTCCTCCCCCCCCACACCACACACTACACGTGTGCCACTGCCACAGCTGGGCCTTTTTTCCTGAGTAGTGACTATTCACCAAATACTTTACATGTTATTCTCAAAACTGTGACTCTATGTTTTAACAGTATTTTGTAGAAATTATCACAATATTCAAGTTGCCCCGTGGACCTAGTTGATGATCTACTTAATCTTCTAACTGAATCCTGTTTCAAATCCTCTCTGTCTTCTCCACTAGACAAAGTGCCGCTTCCACCCTCACCCCACCCCTGAACAATTAGTACTAAACAGATTCAAAACTGGTCTCCATCCCTCTCACCAGTTTACACAGACCCACTTTAACCCTGTCCCAAACTCAGAAAGAAAGTGGTAAATACTCCATGTGCAATGAGAAGTGCTAATCCCAAAGATTAGAGGAAAGACCACCAACCCAAATCAGCAGAACCGAACCAACTAAAGCGAGCAATTAATTAAAGAAAGCTTTCTTATTGGTGTTCATGGCCTCCCTCCCCCTAAGCCAGGGTTCCTGAGGTCAGCACTGGACGCTAGGAAGACAAAGTTTTTATAACTCAGGGGTAGGGGCTTCCAAATGGGAGATTTGGTGGGCAAAATAGAGTTACCGAAGCATACTATAGCAACGTGGTCATAACAAGGTCGTCTCGACAGGACAGTTGTAACAACCTTCTGAAACAAAGGCAGGATTGCAAAGCGGTCAGAAGGTAGTCAGAGCAGCAGGTTGGGTGGCCACATAGCCTTCTGAAACGAAGGCATGGCTGGCGTTTCTTACAACAGGCAGCACAGAGCCATTTGCAGCTAAGGTTAAAGGTTGTGCATTGCTCAATACTTAACAGAGAGTAGCTCATGAACAGGAGTGAGGCCAGTTTGTCTCTACTGTAAGATGTCTTTCAAGCTAAGATGGGGAGGCAGGACTGTTTCATCAGAGGCTCGCTGTGATCTGTCTGCTTGACACAAGTTACCTGGCTATGATAGTTAATGTGAACAGTCACGCCTGAGCCATGTTGCCCTTCACATCCCACTCGCACACTCCTATGTTAGCAGTTGTTTATGCCTGAAAACCATATGTGCTCACATTATTCCCAAATCCAGCTCTGTTTCTACTGTTTAGGGGAATTATTTCATTTTTTCTTTTTCTTTTTATTAAATACTTTTTACATATCCATTTATATTATTACACACACACACACACACACACACACATATAGATATAGTCAACCCATTAGAGGTGTCAACATTTTGACATTACTTTTGTCCTGTAAGTATAGGTTCTGTTACTTTCTTCTTTCTTGAAGGTGGCTATTCAGGTTCTAACCTCAGCTGAGTTAGCCACAGCCATGTATACTGTAGCTACTACACCTGTATGTATTGTATAGAGACATTGTAAATACATAAACCAAACCTAACTAAAAATGTCTTAAATTTCAGTACCACTGTTTATCCTGTCATTTATAATTTAGATAATATTTTTATTTCTTTTTGCTTTGCTTCTTTTTTTTTTTCTATAAAGCAAGACTTTATAATTGAATGTTCAGCTTACAGCAGGACACATATAGATAGGACAGGCAGAAACCTGTATTAGATATAATGTTGACTGGCTGTGGTGAATACACCAGGCCTTTGGAGGCAGACGTTGGAGGGTTGGGCGTTCAAGACAAGCCTAGAGTAAAAATTGAATTCTTGTCTTTAAATAAATTAATGATATAATCAGTAAAAGACTTATGGATAAGCAAAGTGACACAACAATAGAGTGCAGTTCAATTTAAACCTCCTTTTTGAATATAAAATACAATTTTAGGCAAGACCTGAGTATATTAGTTTGAAACAGCTTTAAAAATGGAGGAACAGATGGTTCTGATTCTCTCCAGGCTTGGGGAGCTTTCGTTTCTTGGTTAATAGTCTGCCTTTGATTGTACATGGTTTGAGTGCTCGGGTTTATCACTTCATCATTCTCATGGTCTGACCGGACTTCCCACGCCAGGTCTTGAGATCCGTGCTCTCTGTCCCTGGCTTACGCTGGCTTTTGCAACATTCCACATCCTAGTTAGCCTCTGCACTTGGGCTTCTGAGAAGAGAGAGAGAGTCATGTTCTTCCCACAGGGCTCTTTCAGCGAGAACCACTCCCACGCGTCCTGTTCCCTGGCCACCTCTCTTTACAAGTGGAACATTTGATAGGTTGCAGATGCTCTCTTTGGATTGGGCTGAGCTCATCCTCTCAAAGGTGTTAATTAACTCAAGTAATGTACAAAGACTCTGTAAAGATGATTAAGTTTACTGGAGAGTATCAGAGCATTGTAAGATGAGTCCACATGTCATAGTAAGCTATGCTGAGAATTAAACAAAATGCTATAAACAATAACCTTTAGCTACAATCATTGATAACAAAGGAGATGTCATAGTGGTGTAACTATTCTTAAAGTGTGTGTGTGTGTGTGTGTGTGTGTGTGTGTGTGTGTGTGTGTGTGCGTGTGTGTGTGTGTGTTTATGAGAGTTAAAGGATTTTGTGAGCTGCTCTAAGGAACTTTGTAAAGCTCATATACCTACCGGAGTGTGTGGTGGAATTCTACCCTCCTACAGATTTTCCTAAGTTTATATTTTAGTTTGGGTCTCTATTCCTGTGATAAAACACCAGGACCAAAAGCAATTTGGGAGGGATATGATTTCACTCCAAGTGACATCCCATCACTGAGGAAATCAGAGCAGAGCACAAACAGGGAAGGAACCCGAAGGCAGGAGCTGATGCAGGCATCATAGAGAATGCTGCTTACCGGCTTGATCTACATGGCTTGCTCAGCCTGCTCTCTTATAGCACCCAGCATCAGAGGTGACACTGCCCACAGTGATCTGGTCCCTCCACGTTAATCATCAATCAAGAAAAATCACCACAGGCCAGTCTGTTGGAGACATTTTTTTCCAATTGATTCCCTCTTCCAAAATGACTCTAGCTTTTGTCTACTTGACATAAAAGTAGCTAGCACACTTTATGCACCATTTTATTTAGTAACTGGCAAAAAGTGGCTTTGTTTTAATTCTGATAACTTTAACAGACACTGCTCAAAGAATCCTCAATATTGTATATACTTAGTCCTCTGAGACCATATTCATAATGGATTGTTTGTCCTTGGCACAGTTAAGCCTCTCTGGGTCTCCACTTCTAGATTTTCCTCTTCACACATCATATCCCTCTTGGGATTAAAATGAAGAACAATTCAACTCACATCTTTTTTGGTCCAGCAATTGACATGTCTTATGACAGGTAGTTATTAATAATTTCTTCTGAATAATTGTCATGTAATATTTTCAAAATAGAATAATTATAGAAACTGTAATCATATAAGCAAAAATTTGGTCTTCTAAAGAAATGACATCAGTTATTTTCCCTTTCATAAATATAAATAGATGCTAAGAAAACAAGGAAGACTGGAAAGATGCTGCAATCACAGAAACTGGTTAATTGGAGCATTAAGGAGTGACAGGTGTCAGTCAGCATGTGTCCTTCCTGCATTTACTGAGAGCTGTATCTTTAGGGTTGATGTGCCTTTTCCTGAGTTTGCCCTTCTGATTACTGGCTAGGTTGTCTGCCATGACAAGTAGCTTCTCAGCCTCTCCACTGAGGCTTCTCAGAGTGACCTCTTCCTTCCTTTAGACGGTCTAGGACCTCAAGATGTTTCTCTTCTCTGTCTCTTTGTTTTTATTTGATTTTTAAACAAAACGGTTTTCTGATTTCGAAACATCTAGAAATTGGCCCTATGTCCACCTTCTCGGTGATAGTTCCAGAAAACACAAGATCTCTGTCCTTACCCTCCTACACGTCATGAACTGCTCATGCCCCATTTGCCACTTGCAGCACAATTGATCAGGCAGTCGATGCCTGAACTAAGATTATATTGCTATGGGATTACTTGTGGTAGCAATAACTGTATTCACCCGGAAGCAGGATAAGAGGTTTGCTGTGGGAACTGTAGTGAATTCGTCTGGGTAGGAGCTCAGGAAGTGAAGACTGGAAGGGAAATCCAAAGGATCAAAGAAAGAACTATTAACAGACCTCTGAAGCTTAACAGCTTGTAGGCATGCTGTAGTGCCCTACAGAGATAGCATGACTGTTGGTTAATGTGGGAGGGTCCCAGATAGCTGAAGGTGGTGCCCCTCCTTAGGTGGTTGTATTGGGTAACACTGTGAGAAAGCGGGCTGAGTAAGCCATAAAGAGCAAGCCGGTAAGAAGCACCCCTCCATGGCTTCAGCACCAGTTGCTGCCTACAGATTCCTGCCTTGAGTTCCTCCCCTGACTTTTCTCCGATGATGGACTACAAGCTGCATCAGTGTTTTCCTCTAAGGAAGGTTTTGTTCATTTTATCACAGCAAAAGAAATTGTAACTGGGCAAGTCAAGACACAGTGGAAGTTACATCCTCCACTTCCAACACTGACTTCATTCATTACTTTCATGGACTTGTAGTGGTCTAGCTGTAAATAGAGCTGAAATGCCCATCTTCATGGACTATTTGCATACTCTCACTAAAACAAACAAACAAACAAACAAACTCTATACGCTTATGTATTTCTTAAATTGACAATGCAAGTTTATAATTCTAAAGTAAGTTCAAAAGCTGTGATAACTTACATAATTTTACCTACTGACAGTTTATAATAAAATTGTATTATCATCATTTTTCAAGTGTCCATGCAATGTGCTCTAAACACAATAGCAATTTCCTGCCCATCATCATTAATCTTAAACATATAGAAAGAAGTAAGCTCTTAGTAACCAGAAAATTTACACTGTTCCTTTTTCTCCTTGAACTCATATTTCCATTGTATTTCTTCCTCAACATTTTATCCTAACATAATATAGTTTTGTGCTTGGAGAGTTTTATTGATAGCATTTTATATCTTTCTGTAATAAAATTTTATATATAAATTGAAATTATTATTTTTTATATTCTCTTTTACCATATGACCTAATATCATTTTTTTCTGCTTAAAGGTATTTTTATAACTACAATCAGCACATAATTGAGCAATGAAATGTAACTGTATTATAGAGATTGACAAGTAAAGCTCAAGAGTTAAGTTCGGTTAGAAATGCAGGTTTTAACAATGTTTACACATCTGCATGCGCACATATATGTGTTACCCTCCTCTGACAGTGAGGACATGGATTTCCTCATCAGTATATTTTCATTTGATCAGTTACATCTCTATTGATGTACACAACTTCCCCTCTTCAGCATCTCCATAACGCCATTCTCACCTCCTGCTTCCCAGTGGCTTCTCACACTCTGCACAAGGCGAATATGCAGACACTGTTCAGGCCTCTGCTCTTGCTGTCGGCTTTGTTCTCTTACACTCCTGTGTCCTTTGCTCTCCCCTGTCTACAAACTCCTGGACTGAATTATGCAAAAAAGAATTGATGGACCCAGTAAAGGAGATGAAATATTTTAAATTTCCTTTATTAATGCTGATGAGTGAGTTACACTGGTACGATAGAAAAAAAAAACATACATTAGAAAATACGGGTCATTTAAATAAATTTGTTTCAATTTTTTGTTTCTTAAATCCAACATTTTATCTTTACTATATTAATGAAATCATCTCTCTTACTTAGACTAAAAATGTCACTTTTTATCTTTTATTGTTTGACAAGTCTGTACATGTATAAATTGATCATATGTCTACTCTAGAATCCCTCCTCCCTTCCTCTGAGACATCCCCCCGGAATGCCGCGCCCCACCCACCACTCCACCTTAGCTCTTCTCATTTTCTTAAATCTGCAGAGTCCAGTTGGAATCCAATTGTTTCTTCGTGCTGGACTGTTGATAAATCGTGTTGGCTTTATCTTGTACAGGTACCCACAGCTTCTGTGAGGTGTGACAGCCAAGTGGTGTCCAGAAGGTAGCATTGCACTCTTCGCGTCCTCTGCTCTCACAGTCTGTCTGCCAGCATGTCCACGTATAAAACAGCAGTAATGGTTTTCTCCCTAGGGCCTGTGACTTACCGAACAATGAACTTTTGATGAGATTAATACTACTGGCTTTAGATGCCCTCCTGTGAAGAAGCCTTCATATCCCATCAGGGGAAAAAGATGTTAAACTTTTAAAATTAAATGGCAAGATGAAGTTTTACAAATTTTGGTATAAAATTAACTCACCCATGTAGCTGTATCAGCCTGTCCATGGCATGGTCTAGCCACAGAAGCTCTCTGCATTTGTGTCTTTGTTCTAAATTGCTCTGAAGGAAGACACAATTATTTAAGCAGCTTGGCTCATTTGTCTCTGGAATTGTGTGTGTTGCTGGTACAGATATCTCTGCTTTAAGCCTAAATAATAATGTTACTTTATTAAGCAAAAGAGCTTTTCCTACTACAAGAAAGAGGGGAGTGGATTGAACTGAGGATGTCCATGACAGGTTTCTACTATGAATCGGCATCTGAGTCTCATTCATCTTGGTGTGAGAAGCATAGCTTTGCTTTTGTTAGTCTGAATTTCTTAACTCTGACTTAACTCTTACAGTGTTGCTTTGCTTCACTTCCCACTTTTCCTTTGGTTTCTCTCTCATATTGTCTAGCTTTCCTTGAAAAAAAAAAAAAACCTCCATAACATATAACCATCTTCATATAAAATGTATTTAAAAGCCAATGATGTAATATTTTGATGATTATGATTAAGAGGTACAATAGTTTTCAAAATTACTTTTTTAAACCCCTGTTTTCATGTCTATATCTAACCGAACAGGTATCATTTACTCCCTGGCACACATCTACGTGGTGTTCTCCCTGTGAAGCGTGTTACGTAGGACAGCGTCCAGTTCCTTATTGGCTCCTGCAACCTGAAGCATCTGTCATTGTGTCCTAAAAGTGTCTAAGGTGAGTGAAATGGTCTGGAGTAACTGTGGATGTTTAAAGGGCAGGGGATCCAAGTGAGAAGAATTCTCTTACTGTGCCCTGTGGGTATGTGGTGTTTTATAGTTTGATAGCCTTTGCTAGATCTTCAGCTTTCCTGTTTTAATCTATAATTTTTGGTGAGATGGGGCTAAAGGCTCCTTCCAATGAGCATGTCAGTCATTCTGAGGATGCAGAAATTGACTTTCAGTGGCAGCTGTATGCTCATTTGTCCTTTTCACGTTTACCAACAGCAATAAATTTCAGACATTGTACGATTACCACAATCCTTAGTTCAAAGCTCACTTTTGAAACCATATTTTGTTTTCTATGCCCTTGGCATTTTATGATACATCGTGTGTCATTTCTGATTGATAGTCAAAGTTATCTCACACTGACACTTTACCTTCTGCACCAGTCGGTCCTGATTTGCAGTCACGCAGGCATCTGGCCAGGGTCTGTCTGGCTGCTCCAGAACATTCCCGGTCCTTGGTGCCATCCTTTCTCATGAGGCTCCTTGTCAGACCGTGCCTGTCTCCACTGTGGTCTAGAGATCATGCTTTGGAAGAGACCTTTGGTTTCAAAATTATAACTTTTGGGTTTTCTACTTTTTATTATGTTGTGCTGCCGTTTTTAGTGTTTGGGTTTGCTGTTCTGTAGTATAGTTTCCTATGAGTGTAGGTGAAGCAATTTGGAAGTCAATGACTTTCAGAAAAAAAAAATGAGCACCAAGAACCTCTACTCATTCATTAAGCAATTTAATTTAGACATATAAACATATAAAACAAATCTTTAAAACCATGCCTCTTTAATGTGTTAATGTAATTTCTGTAATTATTCACATCAACCAGCTGATATTTTATGTCCAATCATTCTAAAACCGTGCAAAATGTGGTGGAAAACCCATCATTCTGTTTTCATGGGCTGTGGGACAGCAGCACGGACAATTTTCTACAAAATAGCATCTCACAATGCCACATAAGGCATAAGCCTCTTGATCCACTCTGAGGTCTCTGTGCACCAGAACTGGGAGTATACTGTGGATATTTTCTTGAAGAAACAACCTCTTTCCCTTCTTTAAGTCTTCTGGCGTGGTTGTAATAGGGTAGTAAAGATTGCTTACTTTATGAAGAATAGAAATGTATCTGGAGCTTGGGAAACTCCAAAGGAAGTAACAGAAGCCATGGTGTCCAGAGAGAGACTAGCCTCTAGTCTCTAGAGGACACCTTAAATGTGTTTTTCAGAGTGGAGGGAACTGTGCCTCACATAACCAAAGTCCCATTTAAATGGCACAAATTGGCCCCTGAGAGTAGAGCCCTCATACTTTAATTTCCTCTTGAATGTTTTGGCTCCTAGATTTGCTACAGTGGAGATGTATTGGCAGTTAAATCTCCATGTATGTTTTGGAAAGGATACATATACAAACGCCCTGACTGTCATTGCTTGAAAAGAAATTATAGCAGTGGAATACCTTCACTATAGCATCAGTGACCAAAGGATGCTTGAAAGTTAATAAGTCTTAAGAGAGAAACAGAACCCAGAAAATGCTTGGTCACCTGAAGGAAAATGTTGGAACATGTTTCAAGAGTGGAGTTGTTGAGATTTCTGGGTGTTGGTGAGAAAACGTCGAGGAACCAAGACCAAAGTCTTAGGAAATCAGTTTCTTCAGAACACAGTGTTGTTCTTGGATTATGCCTTCCTGCCCCTCCCAAGGGTAGCAGGTCAGAGTGAGCTTGTTTCAGATTGTTCTTTAAGACTGAACATGGTTTTTTTGCTTATGTACTTTTATGGGAGAACACGTTTCTACAACATGCGGCTTGTCTCTGAGACCGTGCACTTTACCCAGGTGACGCTTCTTAACCCTCAGAGTGTAAATTGTACGGTGCTCAGAATAAAGCTGGTTGTTGCATCAGACTCTAGTCCACCTCACTCACTGGTTTCATTCTCCCATATCCCACTACCTCAAGAGCACTAAACAACAACAGCAGCAACAACAACAAAAAAAAGTTTAAAAATTGAAATGTGCAAAGAAAACACTTAGACGTCCTGGATTTTGCTCAGAATTTCTTGTTAATGGTAAGTAAAAAAAAAACAAAAAAACAAAAAACAAAAAAAAACAAAAAAACAAAAAAAACCCCTACAGAATGGAGCAGAACAAAACAACCCGTTCTTATGGGATTTTTCACTACTCCCTTTATTTTTGTAAAATTCACTATGACTGTCAGTTTGTAAAAACAAATAATAAGCAGAACAAAGAGACAGCTTGAGGAGCTCAAGAAGCTTCATCTATATATGTTATACATCCTATTCATACTGTACAGTTGGCAGGGAATTGACATCTAGAATCTATAAAGAACCCAGAAAACTAAACACTGACAAAGAATTTAATCCACGAGACTGCAAATAAGTTCTATCGATAGCTCTCAAAAGAACAAATATAAATAATGGTCAACAACGTATGAAAAACGGCTCAACATCTCTAACCAGCAGGGAAACTCACAAACCCTTTGGGGTTCCATCTCGCTCTCTGCAAGCCTCAATAACAGGAAGGAAAAGATCCAAATGGGATAATAAGCAAAACCTGGTTCGGACTTAGTTAACCAGGCTGGTTCGAAGTTCTGGAGTTGGACCCAGAGCAGTTTAGCTTTTGCATATTTAAACAGAGTAAAACATGGAGGGGGGGGGGGGGGGGGGGGAGTTTCCTTGTGACAATTTTCATAATAAAGCTTAGGCATGACCGCTTCAAAATTGCCTTGCAAAGTACATGTCCTTCCTTTCCCCACTTTTCCATAAGGCTCTGCGTGCGCTGCCTAATGCTTGGCTGTTAGTCTCAGCCGAACGACAGCAGGGTAGGTTCCAGGAGGATGTGGGGATGACACTAGCTAAGGCTCCCAGTAGCGGGGGTTATAGAGCCTGAAGAGGCCATATTCTAGCTAGATAGGACCTAGAGTGGAAGGAGAAGACCAAACCACCCACAAAAGCTTCGACCCAAAGTTTACCTGACCTACAAAATGTGCAGGGATAAAGGTAGATCACAGATTGAGGGAATGTCCGCCCAATGCCTGGCCCAACCTGAGACCCAACCCCACAATAGAGAGCCAACCCCTGACACTCTCCTACAGCTGCAGATGGAAGCCTAGCATAGTTGTCCCAAGAGGCTTCACCCAGCATCAGGTCAAAACAGATGCTGAGACTTACCGGAGCCCCTTTACCAAGAGTTCTTGCTTATGCCTAATTCTTGTAGTGTTTTCCCCTATACAGTTTTGGAGTTTTGGATCACTGACACATTTTGAATAGATTGTCGTATAGTGTGAAAAATGAGGATTTGCCAGAAAGATGATTTTCAGAAAACAAATTAAAAAGGAATAATAGAAAACAAGGAAGCCTGGTTGTTTTCTGTTTGTTTTAGGCAGCAACATGAGGAACAGAGGAAGGTTTCCTCATTATATATCAGAATTAGGAGATCAATGCTTGCCACCTGATACTTGAATTCTAAGTGACTCTTGAAAGATTTGTTGTTTTCATAACTGTCTGCTCTTTTCAATTACCCAGCATGCTTGTACTGCAAAGAAAAATTTAAAAGTATGTATATAGGCAGATAGATATATAGAGGTAAATATATCAAAAAGAAGTAATTTAATTTACTTATGTCAATTGAAAAGGAGGAAGTATTTTAAGAATAAGCATGCTAGGAATAAGTAGTATTAGCAGGAAACATTTCAAAGTGTAAAAGTGGCTGGTGATGTCTAAGTGGTTAACATATTTTATACTTGTCGGCATTTTCCAAAGTCTCTATTGTTAGCATGAATTGCATTCATTATTGGAGAAAAGGATCCGGAATTAGTTGCTCTTTCATTGATGCTATAAAACCCCATGACCAAGGCAAGTTACGGAGGAGACCATTTAACTGGGCTTAAGGTTGCAGAGGGATGAATCCTTCGTGGTGAAGAAGCATGTCTGCAAACCTGGCCATGACCTGGAGCAGGAAGTGCAGTACTCAAATCCTTAACTCCAGCCACTCAGCAGGAGTAACCTGGAAGGGAAGGTGGATCTTAGCTCTGAAAACCCACCCCAGTAACACAAACCTCCTCCTGCAAGCCTATACACTCCCTAAGCCTTTCCAAACAGCCCCAGAAGCTGGGAGGCAACCAATTAAATTCAGGAGTCTTGAGGAAATTTTTTCATTCAAACAACTATACACCCTTAATGAAATTTAGAAGGGAATTTCACACCTCTAGTTTCCTGATTCTGTTTTTTATCAACCCATATTTCCTTTTGACACCAAAGGAACAACTGAAAAGACACTGGTGATGCAGGTAGCGGAACACTTACTTAGTATATCTGAGGTCCTAGGTTAGATCCCCAGTATTGCAAGAACAAGAGGATGAGGCGGAGGAGGAAGAGAAGGAAGATGAAGAGGAGGAAAAGGAGGAGGAGGAAGAGGAGGAGGAGGAGGAGGAGGAGGAGGAGGAAGAAGAAGAAGAAGAAGAAGAAGAAGAAGAAGAAGAAGAAGAAGA
>OU015756.1:80125011-80141973 GCA_907169655.1 Acomys percivali
GAAGAAGAAGAAGAAGAAGAAGAAGAAGAAGAAGAAGAAGAAGAAGAGGAAGAAGAAGAAGAGGAAGAAGAGGAAGAAGAAGAAGAAGAAGAAGAAGAAGAAGAAGAAGAAGAAGAAGAAGAAGAAGAAGAAGAAGAAGAAGAAGGAGAAGCCCAAACCTCTAGTTTAGAAACAAGTAAAAACCCTGAAGCTATTACTATACTAAATCAAAATACTGAGGAGAAAATTAGCATTACACACATTATTTAAGAATGTAGCAAGACTTGTGTAAAGCTCCTCATGCCAAGGAAAGATCTTGCCAATCCGCCTATTCATCTCACTCCTTCTCTGGAAACAAAACTCTCCCCCAAGCCTAGAATTTCACAACATTTCAAATTCAGTTGTAAAAATGGAAATGCCTGTCAGTTCTTTACTGGAATGAGATTAATCATTGTGTTGCTGCATGTTGCTTCTTTTCTAACATCCAAATCATTTCAGCTTGCTGGGAGTGTGAGCTGGGTGTATAGCAGCCATTTAAGAGCTTGAGATTTGTTAAGGATGGTAGAGCAAATCTGGAGAGAGCCCGTGGTTTCAGGGTGATGATCCAGGAGTATGCCCTGGACACAGAGATGTGACAGGAAGCCTGGGAGAAGTCTAGGTGAGCCACAGAAATGAAAAGATATGTTTCAGAAAACCAGACACACTAAATCTGTTAGAAGAGAAAGTGGGGAAGAGCCTAGAACTCACTGACACAGGAGACAACTTCCTAAACAGAACATCAATAGCTCAGGCTCTAAGATCAACATTAATGTGGGACCTCATGAAACTGAAAAGCTTCTGTAAGGCAAAAGATACTGCCAACAGAACAAAATGACAGCCTACCAATTGTGAAAAGATTTTTACCAACACTACATCAGACAAAGGACTAATACCCAAAATATCTAAAGAACTCAAGAAATTAAACTCCAACAAACCAAAAAGCCCAATTACAAATGGGGTACAGAGCTAAACAGAGAATTCTCAAGAGAAGAATATTGAATGGGTGAGAGACACTTAAATGCTCAATGTCCTCAGTCATCAGAGAAATGCAAATCAAAAGAACTCTGAGATTCCTTACACCCCTCAAAATAGCTAAGATCAAAAGCTCAAGTGACAGCACATGTTGTTGAGGGTGTGGAGAATCAATTGCTGGTGGGAATGCAAAATTGTACAACCATTTTAGAAATCAGTCTGGCACATTCTCAGAAAATTGGGAATAATGTTACTTCAAGACCCAGCCATACAACTCCCGAGCATATACCTGAAAGATGTTCCACCATACAAAGCTTCATAGAAGCTTTATCCATAATAGAATCTGGAAACAATCTAGATGTCCCTCAACCAAAGAATGGATAAAAAAAAAAAAAAAAAAAAACCCTATGTGTACATTTACACAATGGAATACTACTCAGCTATCAAAAACAAGGGAATCTTGAAATCTGCAGGCAAATGGATGAAACTAGAAACAATCATCCTGAGTGAGGTAACTCAGACCCAGAAAGATACGCATGGTATATACTCACTTATAAGTGGATATAAGCCCAACATAGATGTCCTCTGAGAGACTCCTCCCAGCAGGGGATGGAGACAGGTATTGGGACTCACTGCTGGCCTCTGGGTGGAGCTCTGAGAGTGGTATGGAAGAATGAGGGGATGGAAGGACCCAAAGGGTCCTGGAGCCCCACAAGGAGACCATCAAGGCTGCTGGATCTGGGGGCCGGGGTTGCACAAACTGTTGCACCAACCAAAGAAAATTCATGCAGTAAACCTGGACCCCCTTTTCAGATCTAGCTAATGGACAGCTCATTCTCCATTATTGTGGGGAGAGTGGGAACTGCCTCTGATGTGAACTCTGGTGTCCCAGATTTGATCACTTCTCCTTTGTGGGGAGGCCTGGTGGACCTACAGAAGAAGGGGAAGCAGGCTATCTGGATGAGACCTGATAGGCTGTGGTCAAATGGTGGGGGAGGAGGTCTCCTTCTGTCAGAGGTCTAGGGGAAAGCAGTAGAGTGGAAGAGGGAGGGAAGGTGGGAATGGGAAGATCCAAGTGAGGGGATAACATTCAGAATGTAAGGTGAATAAATTATAATACATTTTAAAAGAAGAAAAGATATGTTTCAGACAAACCTCATTGCCTCTGAGCCAGTCTGTCTGATGATGCAATCTAGTGGTGAAAAGAGGTAGGTAAGCTATGTGCACCATTGTAATGTGGAAAGAAACAGGAAGGTAAGCTATGTGCACCATTGTAATGTGGAAAGAAACAGGAAGGTAAGCTATGTGCACCATTGTAATGTGGAAAGAAACAGGAAGG
This sequence comes from Acomys percivali, assembly GCA_907169655.1. Lineage (NCBI taxonomy): Eukaryota > Metazoa > Chordata > Mammalia > Rodentia > Muridae > Acomys > Acomys percivali. The sequence goes on from OU015756.1 coordinate 80,127,341, forward strand.
TAAGCTGTGTGCACCATTATAATGTGGTTTTGGAAAAACAATAAGGAAAATTTCAGCTCTTTTGTGGATCCATGAATTATATGACTTTAAAACTAACCAGAGTATATCGTTTTAAGTTTTGGAATAGTTGCAGGAATGATACATATACCTTAAGCTTAGTCTCAAATCGAAACACTGAGATGGTGTTCATATATACACTTTTTCTATACAGGGTAGATGTGATTTTATGATACATGTTTAGAATAACCCAACGAAACTGTTACTAAGCCTTGCCTTCTTTCTTACCTCACAAAAAGATATAAGCAGTTGGCAAAAATCATAGAATAAATAATTGCATAGCGGAGTTTGTGGAAGCAGCCATTTTGACATTGTGGTTAGGAAACAGAATCAGGAAACCTTAGATGAGAGAAGTCAGAATACTTAGGAAAGGGTACAGACTGATGCCTAACTGACACCCTGAAAACCAAGAAAATCATAATTCAAGCTAGGGGTTGATAGAAATCCCTTCTTCTACAGGGCTCCAGCAGGTAATTCAATGTTTTGGGAGCCTTCTCAAATATTTCTAGGTATTATATTATTGTGGGGTATATGAGCCAAGTGACCCGGGGAGCTAGCTTGGAATAAAAATAAGGTTGAGGCGTGTCCAAATCCCAAAAAAATCTCATCTTGAGAATGGCAGGAGTAAGGACTACTTCCTCTCTGTTCTGGGCCTGCATGCACCAGTGCATATAGCGCTGAACCGCCCGCCACCATCTCTACCATCCTTGAGGTAGTTACATATCCTGGTGGCCAGGTTTCAGGTTAAAACTTCCTATTTCCTTATAAAGACATTTCCAGCTAGCACTTGGAATTCCTCCTCAGGCAAATGAAGCATTCCCAGCACCTCATCCCCAGCTAATGATGTACACTCATCCCCCCACAAACCTCTACCCATTTCCTCATGGGTTATATAGCCCTTATTCCCCCAATAATAGAGAGCTGTTCCCCTGAAAACCATCTCAGAGAAGGCCTTTTCTGGAGCATTCACCGCTGCACTAAGATCCTGCTAACCCACCTGCCTTGTTAAGCTTCATTCCTTCCGGCCAGATGCACAATGGTCCCTTGACCCACCAAGGCCAGAAGCAGAACCTGGCTCTACATGTTATGACTATCCAATATACCATATATGCTTTTGTGTTGAAGCCCAGGGCCCCAGCGAGTAGTTTGAATCAGTCAGTGGCCCCTCTCTCTCCTCACCCACCCCTCCTCCATCCCTTCTTGTGTGCCCCTCTCCCTGCTTTCTGGCTCCTAGGGAAGAGAAGCTTCTCCATCCAACACTTGCATCATGTGAGTGTGCTTTACCACAGGCCCAGGAAGAATAGAGCCAGTCTCCAAGAGTACAAGCCACAATAAATTCTTTGTGCCAAAGCTTGTTTTCTCAAGAATTTTATGACACCAACAAAAATCTTTTTCTTACACTACGTGTCTGCAGGGACTTTCCTTGCTTGTTCTCTGCCACACCCCATCCTATCACCAGTACCAAGAATCTCTAAGAATTTCTCCAGACCTTTCCTTATGAAATCAATTAAAATGAACAAATGGATCAAAAAATATGCTATTCTGTGATAATAACTTCACAAGCAGTTGTAGGAGACAGGGAGGAAGCAATATCATCTGCATCCACAGGCAACAGGAAAAGACAGTGAGCCGCTGGACTGGACTTGAGCTTTTGAGATCTCAAAGCCAACCCCAAATGACAGACTTCCTCCACCAAGCCCACAGCTACTACAGCAAAGTCACACCTCCAATAATGCACTTCCTATGAGTCTCGAGGGGCCATCCTCTTTCAGACCATCACAATAACATATTTCAAATCACAGTGCAATATCATAACAAAGATGTAAACACTAGCCCAATTCAGGAAGACAGCAATCCTGCAGTGGCAAGCGTTCTCCTGTCACCTTGATGTGGGCTTCACACACGGCCTTCTCAAACCTGGGAATTACTTATTTCTTTCTGTACCATTCTCATTAGCAGGAAGCCATGTCCATCGGACTATGCAGTGTCAAAGTTTGAAGCTTTGTAACTCTGTAATTAATTCTGTAGGGAATCCTCAGGACCATTCACTCATTTCCCTGTTAAGAGGATCCTTACAATGGCAGTGCTCACAATTTCTTAAGGACTATGACATGGCAACACACCCAGGTGGTTTTTCATGTCTTGCTGTTGGGCATGACATTGATAGAAATGTTCGTGTCCATGCCTGTCTATGAACACCACAGTCCTCTAAATGCCCTTCTCTTCTGCTCTCCCTGTACTCCCACTTTTCCCCTATTCCCTACCTGATCTCCCCTGCTCCGTTCCCATTCACACTCTTCCTGAGTCGGCCACAAAATCTATTCTATTTTCCCTTGACAGAGAGATCAGTGTGTCATTCCTAGGCCTCTCCTTTTTATCTATCTAACTTCTCTGAGTCTATGGATTTTAGTGTGATTACCCTTTACTTTAACTGCTATTATCTATTTATATATGACTGTATATCATGTTTGTCTTTCTGGGTAAGGTTGCCTCATTCAGGATTTTTTTTCTTTTCTTTTCTTTTCTTTTCCTTTTTTTTTTTTTTTTTTTTTTTGAGACAATAGCCTTGGCTGTCCTGGACTCACTCTGTAGAGCAGGCTGGCCTTAATCTCACAGAAACCCACCTGCCTCTGCCTCATGAGTTGCTGGGATTAAAGGCATGCACCATCACTGTCCAGCCGGGATGATTTTTTTCTATTTCTATCCATTTGCCTGCAAATTTCATGATGTCACTTTTTTTTCTAACAGCTGAGTATACTCTATTGTGAAAATATATCACATTTTCTTTATCCAATTTTCAGGTGAGGGATATCTAGGTTGTTTTAAGTTCTTAACTATTGTGGATAAGGTCACACAAAACATAGTTGAGCAAGTGTCCTTGTGGTAGGATAGAGCATCATTGGGTATATTCTCAAGAGTGAGATAGCTGGGTCATGAGGTAGATCAATTCCCAATTTTCTGTAGAACTGCCATATTGATTTCCATAGGGGCTATAAAAATTTGCACCCCCACCAGCAATAAAGGAGTGTTCCCCTTCTTCCACATCATTTCCAGCGTGAGATGTCACTTTATTATTGATCTTAGTCATTCTGACAGGAGCGATGAACAACCAAAACTATCCGAAGTCTTCAAAAGCCCCGCCTACAGTTTTCAGCTCATTTATATATCTCCTCCCAGAGTCTGTTCATGGCATCTTTTCAGCTGGCACCAATCAAGCTCCCACACAACATGTTTTGTCTTCTAGTGGATTAACTTCACCTGTTCTCTCACAGGACCGTTCACCATCCCACACTTGGGAAACAGGTTTATCTCTCCTTCATTTCTCAGTCCTTTGAGATTTAAGAATTATCTGCTTAGACATATACCTCATTTTTAATTGAATTGTCTGGTTTGCTAATGCTTAATTTCTTAATTTCTTTATATTTTTACTAGGCCTCTATTGGATGCAGAGTTCTTTTCCCATAGTTAGACTGCTGCCCTGTCATTGTGACTGTGTATCCTTAGACTGACAGAGTTTTTCAGTTTCGTAACGTACCATTTATTAACTGTCAATCTTAGTGTCTGGGCTATTGGGGTTCTGATTAGGAAGTTCTCTCCTGCGCCAGTGGGTTCAAGGTTATGCTGACTCTCTTCTATCAGGGTCACTGTTCTTGGTTTGATTTTGAGGTCTTTGGTCCCCTTAGACTTGAGTTTTGTTGGGGGTAATAAATGTGAATCTATTTCTATTCTTCCATGTGAAGACATCCAGTCTACAGTACCATCTGTTGAAGATGCTTTCTTTTTCCACTGGGTCTTTCTGGTTTCTTTATCAAAAATCAGGTGTCTAAAGATGTGTGGATTTCTGTCTGGGTATTCACCTCAATCCCATTGGTCAATCTGTCTGTTTTTCTACCAATATCATGCAGTTTTTATTACTATAGCTCTGTATTTCAGCTTGAAATCAGGGATGGTGATAACTCCTGAAGTTCTTTTCTTGTTCAGGGCTGCATTTGCTGTCCTGTATTTTTGTATTCCCATAGTAAATAAAGTACTGTCCTTTCAAGGCCTATAAAGAATTGTGTTGGAATTTTGATGGGGATTACAATGAATCTGTACATTGCTTTTGGTAATATGGCCATTTTTACTATGTTAATCCTACCAATCCAATACTATGGGAGACATTTACATCTTCTGATATGTTCTTCAATTTCTTTCTTCAGAGACTTGAAGCTCTTTCATGCAGGTCTTTCATTTACTTGGTTAAGATGACCCCAAGATATTTTATATTGTTTGTGACTATTGTGAAGGGTGCTGTTTCCCTGATTTCTTTCTTAGTCTGTTTAACATTTGTATATATAAAGACTGCTGGGTTTTTTTTGTTTGTTTGTTTGTTTGTTTTTTTAGTTAGCCTTATATCCAGACATATCACTGAAGGAGTTTATCAGCTGTATGAGTTCATGGTATAATTTTTAGGGTCATTTATGTATACTGTGAGATCCTTTGCAAATAGTGATACTTTGATTTCTTCTTTTCCAATTTGTACCCCATTGATCTCCTTCAGTTCTCTTACTGTTCTAGCTAAACTTTTAAGTAATATATTGAATAGATATAAAGAAAGTGGACACCCTTGTCCTTTTATTATTTTAGGCATATTCCATGTATCCCTGATCTTTCCAAGGCTTTTAGCATGAAGGGGTGTTGGATTTTGTCAAAAGCTTTTTCAGCATCCAATGAGATGATCATATATTTTATACAGTTTGCTCATATGGTAGGTTAGATTGAATGTCTGGTAGAATTATGCATTAAATTCATCTGGCCCTTGGCTTGCTTTTTTTTGTTAGAATATTCTTTTTTATTTTTTATTAATTTATTCATATTACATCTCAATTGTTAGCCCTTCCCTTGTATCCTCCTATTCCTCCCTCCCTCCTGCTTCCTCCTTCTCCCCTCCCCTATGTCTGTGATTAAGGGAGACCTCCTCCCCCTATATATGCTCTTAGATTATCGAGTCTCTTCTTGGTAACTTGCTATCCTTCCTCTGAATGCTGCCAGGCCTCCCCATCCAGGGGACATGGTCAGAAAAGGGGTCACCAGAGTTCGTGTGAGAGTCAGATCTCACTCTCCACTCAACGGTGGAGAATATCATGTTCGTTGGCTAGGTCTGGGTAAGGATTTGAAGTTTACTGCCTATATTCTCCTTGGCTTGTGCCTTAGCTTGAGGAGGACCCCAGGACCCATATCCGCCTGTCATAAAGTTCTTCTTGTAGGTTTCCAGGACCCTCTGGATCCTTATATTTCCCCGTTCTTCCATGCTACTCTCACCTAAAGTCTCAATAGGATGTCCTCTCCTCTGACCCACTTTCCTGGTAAGTAAAGTTTTTCATGCAGGGACATATGCTCAACCATGTTCATAGCTGCTTTATTCACAATAGCCAGAACATGAATGGCCTAAGAAACTGTGGTACATTTATACTATAGAATACTGCTCAGCTATTAAAAACAAGGAATTCCCGAAATTTGTGGACAAATGGATTGAACTAGAAATTATCATAATGAGTGAGTTCACTCAGAAGCAAAAAGAGACAAATAGTATATACTCACTTATATCGAGACACTAGTCCAAGGGTTAGGATATTCTTAATGGGTGCTTCTATTTCTGTAGGGGTTATATGTCTATTTAAGTTGCTTATCTGGTCTTGTTTTAACTTTGTTAAGTTGTATCTATTGAGAAAATTAATCATTTCTTTTAGATTTTGCAATTTTGCAGAATATATATATATTTTTTAAAATGACCTATTGATGCTTTGGATTTCTTCAGTATCTGTTCTTATGTCCCCATTTTTTGTTTCTGATTGGTTTAATTTGAGTATTTCCTCCATGATTTAGTTAGTTTAGATAAGGGTTTGTTTATGTGGCTTGTGGTTGAAGAGGGGGTCTCCATTCGACATGGGGGCTGAACTTCTTGTGGCCTGTATGTTCTCCTGTAGAGCAGGGAGTCTCTGCCAAAACTGGGGCATGAATGTTTGGAGTCCTGTGTGGTCTTTGATCTAGCAGGGAGTCTCTTCTTCAACTGGAATTAGGTAAGCAGGGAGGAGGAGGGGTGTAGGGATTGGGGACAGTGTTAGGTAGGGGTGCACAGAGAGAATGAAGGAGGTCTGTGGGCTGGCAGGCTACCTGGAGGTCTGTTTGCTGGTATCGCCTCTGATCCAGTAGGGAGTCCCTGTAGGAGTTGTACACTAGGATATGGAGAAAACGAAGGGAAGAGGATTGGGGATAATGGCTTTTGGGGACAGGTAGAAGAGGTTTGTGAGTGGGCAGCCTTCCTGGTCTTCTGACGGGTATAGCCTGTGTTTGGGCTGGGTGTCAGCTGGAGCTGCGGGCTCTGACACATTGAGGACACAGGGAGAGACAATTGAAAATTGTGTGGAACTCCTCGGTGTGGTCGAGCACAATGTGGTTGGCTGGAGGAACGAAGAGACTGCTACAGAAAGTACATTAATTTCCTCATCTGAGAGCTGCTTGGCCCCAGCCTGCAATGGCAGAACCCTAAGCTTGCTGGATTTTGGACCTAAAGACTCCCCCCAGTAGCATTCCCATCAGGAACTTAGGTTTGTGGCCTCACATTGAGATCTCCTCTCTGGTTACTTTGGTTCTTGGGCCTTTGGACTCAGATTGAACCATGCTATTGGCTTTCCAGAATCTCTGCCCTGTGGACAACATGTTCCACTTCTCAGTGGCTGTAATAATGTGAGACTTTTACGTATATATCTCTATAGGCCTAGAAGGAGATAACATTATGGGGTATCCTCTTGTTTTCATTCTTTTTAAGAGTGTTTTTATTGCTCAGTGAAGTGGTTGCATAATGGCTGATAGTTCTCATATTTTTCTTGTTTTAGTCCTGGATTTTATTGATTTGTCCTTTCCTTTTGACATCATTATGATAATTGAAATGAAGAATGGTTTCCAGTAAAAACATGGATGTTTTCAGTATCTTGCATCATATGCCCCCAGATGGTGAAAACTCTAGATTCCCAGTTGGTCTCCATTGGTACTTGAGGGTCTGGAAATCATTAATGGTGCTCAAGGGTGTCCATTCTGGTCCTGAAACCTCCCTGGAAGAAACAAAGGGATAGAGATGCCAGGGGATGTTCTTCTTGGTCTCTACTGATACCACCCTAGCAGCCGCAGCAGTGCAGATGGGTAAAATAACCCTTGTTAGCTCTGATGCTTCCTCCGCCTTTGGAGACATTATCAGGGGTAGAACATGCTTTTTTGTGTGTGATCATAGGCTGTAGTAAAGTGGATGCCACATAAAAGTGTTTGAAGTTTTGAGTTCTCCTGGTCTTTTGGCTAGAGACAGCAGGCTTTTTATTTCTCTGTTTCTTTCTTCTCCATCCTTGTCTATTCCTCTTCCATCTCTCTCGTCCTTTCTCCTGTCTCCTTTCTCCTATCTTTTTCTCATCACTGGGAGAAAACAGTCATCATTTGAAACTTCAAAACCTGCCCCCAGTGACATACTTCCTCCAACAAGGGCCACGTTCCCAGCTTTTCTCAAAGAGTTCCACCAACTGGTAAGGAACATGCATACATATGAGCCTATGGAGGTTATTCTCATTAAAACCACCACAGTTCTAGTACAACATCAAAGAAAATGGTCACATGTCAATCTTGTGCAGTGTGTGCTCAGAGCACCATTTGTTGAAGAGGCTGTCATATCTCCAATGTATATTTTGACCTCTCTCTTGGTTTATTTCTAGTATATCTGTCCTATTTCTTGGTCTCTGCTTTTCTAATAATACCATGCTGTTTAGTTACCATGACTATTGGGTGTTATGGTTTAAATATGAAATATCCCCTCAAAAGACTAACATACTGGAAGTTTGGTTATCACTTATGGTACTGTTTTAGTTCTAAGAAATTTAATACATGAGACCTAATGGGGGACAATATGTTTCTAGAAGTGGAGATGTACTGTTTAGGATGGGATCTCATTCTGGGCCTCTCTTTTTCTGTCTCTTATATCTTTGTTTTTTCATACTAGCTCCTATTCTTTCTATCCTGTGTGCTGCAGGCAATCTTAACCCATGCCACATGACCTCCAGCCTTGTTCTGCCTCACTATGAACACAGGATCTATGGAATTAAGGCTCTGGAAACATGAACCAAAGTAATGTTTTTCCTTTAAGTTTTTCTGTCAAGTGTCTTGGTATCAGCTTTGAAAGATAAACTACCACAGAAAGTTGGTTTTAATACTAGAGATTATTTCTGAGAGAAAACTTGACTGTACAGTTCTCAATCAATAAAATTTTTACAAAAATTATTACAGCCACTGAGAAGTGGAATATGTTGTCCACAGAGCAGAGATTCTGGAAAGCCAGTAGCATGGCTCAATCTGAGTCCAAAGGCCCAAGAACCAAGGTAACCAGAGAGGAGATCTCAAGGGCTTGACTATTTGAAGGAGGAATTAGAAAATTTTAGAGAGACAGGCTTCAGACACCTATAGTGCTTTAGGCAAAGCTTAATTGTCAATGCCAGTGGGAAACCAGAAGATACCAACATGCCAACAGGAAGAGACAGTGAAAACAAGGTGCATGAGGTCTCAGGTAAGAATGATAATTATTTTGGGAATCCAACTAAAAGCCATTCATGTTATATCGTGCCTAAGGATAGTGTGTATCTGGTTGATGCTCTAAAGTTTAATGAGAGGCTATCTTTCAAAGTGCTGAACTGATTAATCTGACAGATAGTTTTAAAGCAATGGAGTGTTCAAGCTATTTCATAGGTGCTTTTGGCTGCCATTAGCTAGAGTTAGGAGCCAAAACCAGAAAGGTTTATATAGGCTTGTGCTTTGGTCAGATTAGTCTCACTAGAAGGAATCAAAAATATTTTGAATAGGAACAGGAGGAAAGATGATTTGAAGGCACTTCAGGAATTGTTCAGACCCCACTCACCACGATTCAAGAGGGTAAACAAATAGTCTAACTTGAAATGGTTTCCTTTAAGAATGGAGAGCCTACAAGACACCTTGCTTGCATAAAGTCATCTAGAAGGTGTTCCCTTAGGATTTGTTCCACTGTGCTCAGCTACCAGGGTAATTAGAGAGTATAAGAACCAATGTAGCCCTACTCTACTCTTAGGAGACCTTTGTACTGCTCAAACTGAAGGCAGATCTTAGGATCTTTAATAGATTGCTTGTGCAAGAGTTATTGTATCATAGAAGGTTATATCTAGCTTTCAAAAAGCTGTGTGGAAAACTGGGAGTCTTTGTAAGAAAGATGTGAACTTACTGTGAACTATGAATGGGACAGAGTCCAAAATGCTCTTGCCACAGGATAGCCTTCTAGAAAATAATTACATAAACAATGATAAGTGAATACCCTTGTGTACACATAAGGTATTGTTTAATTCAAATACTGATTTCTGTAACCTCCCCATACAGAATCTTCTGTCTCAATTTTGTGTAAACACTGCTCCCCATGTTTTTCCTGATGTGCCAATAGAGCAGCTTACAACCAACAGCTGAGAAGAGCATAGAATAGAGCCGGACTTCCTGCCCTATAGGGAGGAGGAGTGAGCCGAGAAATAGGGGATTCTGCCATGGGCAGAGGTCCAGGAGGCATCAGAGAGATTCAGCTGAGTGGAGAAAGCCATAAAGTGCAAGTTGCACAGGGATTTAAACCCCGGGGGGGGGGGAGAGAGCTAGACTCATTTAGAGTGTTAAGAATAGAGTAAACCACGCTCAGTTGTTGTGCCATGACAGTTGTTAAAATAATATAATATCCAGTCTCAATTATTTTAATGCTGTCTGGGGTAAGAGAGAAACTAAGAAACAAAAACAATTTCATAAAATAACTTTAACACATGTGAAACCAAGAACACAGATGGAATGCTCTGGCATGTCCACACTATCTCTTTGGGAAAGACAAAGATAAGACCTAACACCAGCTGTATTCCTTTTCTGTACTTGTATTTGCTTAAGCTAACTGTAAATATCATTTCATAATAATGGAAGTATTTTGCTTAGACTATTCTTGAGATCAAATGCCTGAAGTTCCCTAGTACCCCACTCTAGACAGATATTCCAGTCTGTCAGCCTGAGGAAACTTGCTGTCCACAGGGTGGGTCAACAGAAGGCAAGCAAATGGGTGGACATGGTTCCTCTCAGAGAGTGCAATAACCGACACCTTATATTGGAGATGCTCAGGACACGGAATATCTGCTAAAGAAAGATGTAGGCAATGAGTAGGCAGTGAGTGTGGCCTGACAAATGAGGAGCTTTATGACTGTTCTTTTTTTTTATTTACCTACATACATTAATTTATTCATTGTTCATCATGAAGGCCATGACTCGTATGTTTAAGTTAGAGGACAACTAACAGGCATCACTTTTCATCTTTCCTCTACTGCAGGGTCTTGGGATTCGAGCTCACATACTCCAGCTTGGGTGACTGGTGCTTTTACTCACTCATCTGTCTCACAGGTCTTCTTTTTAGTTTCTCCCGTGGCTGTTCTTAACAAAGTCATAGAAGTGAGTCTGCCCAAGACTTTGGATTTCACACACTACCGCGTGTGGTCTAGATGCCTGATGTGAGCTACAGGACTTAATGGATGCATGATTCATTATAGCCTTTCTTGGTTATCACCCCACTTTCCTATTCCACCATTCCTCCCCTTTGAAAAGGAATATTTATCCTGTGCCATTTTCTTTCAGGAATATGCAACTTTTTAAATTTGCATGGAATCACAGGTAAGACTTAGAGTTTGAGCTTTTGAACAATGCTCAACTAAGATTATGGAATTTCTTGAAGATTGACTAAATGAATTTGCATTACAAGGGCAAGATATTTGTCTATAGTATTTCCCCCTGCCCATAAGCTTCATGTATTAAAGGCCTAAACATTAACTGGTTAGGAAATAAGAGACAGAGCCTGCCTGGATGAAGTCTGTCTCATGGGACATCTCTTTTGGGAATATAAATTGTCCCTGAACCCTCTCTGTCATTTCTTCCATTTTGTTTTCTTCCTTTGGTGAGTAACCTCTGCCATATGCTTTCATTTTCACTACATTTTCTCACAGTGTAGCAATAGAATCAGTAAAGCCACGTGCTGAAGTCTGAACCCACTGAAATCAGGAGAAAACTAAACCTTATCTTGTATCCCATGTATTTTTAATAGCTACATAATAGTTAATTAATGCACCAGTTGTTGTGATGCCTCCAGGTTCCGTGCGTTTGCTTAAAATTTATTTGTTTCTCCAGATATTCTATGATTCACTGTGAATAATGGAGTGATTTTGTGTTTTGTGAAGAGTATCAATGGTGTTTTAAACAAAAAAGTATTGAATGTATAAATTGTTTTAGATTCTATAGACATTATAGTCTTCCAATGTGTAATGATGGGAGATGTTTTCATTTTTTTTGTCTTCTTCAATTTCTTCCATCAGTGTTTTAAAATTTCATTGTAGAAATCTTGCCCTTCTTCATTTAAGCATATTTCTAGGTAGTTTAAAAGTATTTTTTGTGGACACAGAGAGTGAACCAGCAGAAGAGAGTTTGGCACAGGCCACAACCCACATTAGCAAACATCCTGAGAAGGGCTGTGGGACACCTGAACAGCTTTGGCCTTAGCTCTCTCTAAACCCAGTGTTTACCAGCCTGGCCCACCACAGATGCAGAGTGAACAAGCAGAAGTGAGCTAGGTGTGAGCCACAAACCACATTAGCTGCCATCTTGAGAAGGCTCGTAGGAAACCTACGGACAAGACAAAGCTGCCCACTTTCTCCATATCTATTCAATATAGTACTTGAAGTCCCACCTAGAGCAATAAGACAACCAAAGGTGCTCAAGGGGATGCAAATTGGAAAGGAAAAGTCAAAGTATCACTATTCACAGATGATATGATAGTATACATAAATGACCCTGAACATTCCATCAAGAAACTCACAGCTGATAAACACCTTCAGCAAAGTGGCTGGATACAAAATCAACTCAAAAAATTAGTAGCCAAGAAAGAAATTAGAGGAAACAAGGTCAAGAAAGAAATTAAGGAAACAACTAGACACACACACACACACACACACACACACACACACACACACACACAAACCCGTAAAGTATCTTAGTGTAACTCTAACCAAGCAAGTGAAAGACTTGTATGAAAAAAAAACAACTTCAAATCTATGAAGAAAGAAATTGAAGAAGATATCAGAAGATGGAAAGATCTCCCATGCTCACTGATCAGTGGGATTCACATAGTAGAAATGGCCATCTTAACAAAAGCTATCTACAGATTCAATTCAATTCTCATAAAATACCTACACAATTCTTTACAGACCTTGAAAGAATAATTATTAACTTCATATGGAAAAACAAAAATCTTGAAATAGCTAAGACAATCCTATACAAGAAAAGATCTTCTGGTGTATCTTTATCCCTGATCTCAACCTGTACTATAGAACTGTGATAATAAAAACTGCATGGTACTCACATAGAAACAGACACATGGATCAATGGAATAAAATTGAAGACCCAGAAATAAACTCACATACCTGTGGACACTTGATTTTTTACAAAGAAGCCAAAATCCCAAAATTGTACAATGGGAATAAGATAGCATCTTCAACAAATGCTGCTGGACTAACAGGATGTCACTGAGTAGAAAAATACAAATAGACCCTTATTTATCACCCTGCACAAAACTAACATCCAAGTGGGGTAAATATCTCAACATAAAACCAGACATATTAAGTTTGTTAGAAGAAAAAGTGGGGAAGAGCTTTGAGCTCATTGGCAAGAGAGACAACTTTCCTGAACAGAATGCCAACAGCTCAGGCTCTAAGATCAACAATTAATAAATGGGACCTCATGAAACTGAAAAGCTTCTGTAAGGCAAAGGACACTGTCAACAGAACAAAATAACAGCCTACAGACTGGGAAAATATCTTTACTAACCCTTCAACTGACAGAAGGCTAATATATAATATGCAAAGAACTGAAGAAATTAAATACCACCAAACCAAACATTCCAATTTAAAAAATGGGGCTCAGAACTAAATAGAGAATTCTCAACAGAGGAACATTGAATGGCTGAGAAACACTTAAAGAAATGCTCAAAGTCCTTAGTCATCAGAGAAATACAAATCAAAATGACTGTGAAATTCCCTCTTATACCTATCAGAATGACTAAGATCAAAAACTCAAGTGACAACACATGCTGTTGAGGATATGGAGGAAAAGGAACATTCCTCCACTGCTGGTGGGAGTGCAAACTCTTACAAACACTTTGGAAATCAATCTGGCACTTTCTCAGAAAATTGGGAACAGTTCTACCCCAAGACCCAGCTATACCATACCTGAAAGATGCTCTACCATACAACAAGGACATTTGCTGAACTATGTTCATAGCAGCTTTATTCATAATAGCCAGAATCTAGAAACAACCTAGATGTTCCTCAGTCAAAGAATGGATAAGGAAACTGTCATACATTTACACTGTGAAATACTACTCAGCTACTAAAAACAAGGAAATCTTTACATTTTCAGGAAAGTGGATGGAACTAGAAGTGACCATCGTGAGTGAGGTAGCCCAGACCCACATAGACACACGTGGTACATACTCACTTATAAGAAGATAGTCACCACATAATACAGGATAGCCTCATATACTACACAGACCTAAAGAGGCTGAGTCACAATAAGGACGATAGAAAGAATGCTTAATTCTCATTTACAAGGGCTAATAGAATAGACACCAGAAACAGTTGAAGAGAAGGAACAGGACAGGAGCCTAGCATAGAGGTCCTCTGAAAGACTCCTCCCAGCAGGAGATCGAAGCAGATGCTGAGCCTCACAGGCAAACTTTGGAGTAGAGCACAGGGAGTGTTGTGGAAGTGTTGGAGCGTAGAAAGACCTGGAGGGGACAGGAGCTCCACAAGGAGATGAGTGGAGCCAACGGATCTGGGCTAGGGGAGGGGCGTGTGCAGCTGCTACAGAGACTGATGCACCAACCACTAGTGAGGACCTATATCCTTTGCTCAGATGTAGTAGATAGGCACCACAGTTCCCTTGTCGGTCACATAATACGGGGAGTAGCGGTTACTTCTGACATGGACTCTGGTGCCCAGTATTGATCACTTCCCCATGGCGGGGTGGACGTGTCGGGTCATAGAAGAAGATGCTGACAGTTCAGATGAGACTTGATAGGCTGAGGATAGACAACAGGGAAGGAGGGACTATGGGAAGGGATGAGGTGATGAGGGAGGGAGGGTAGGACTGGGAGATGATGAGGGAGGCCTACAACTTGGATGTAAAGCAAAAAAAGTAAAAATTAAAAATTTTTAAAAGATTTTACAATTAAAAAATTCCATTCATTATTTGTTTTTGAGCAAATGTATTATAAGTATTGTAGAAATGCTTCTGGCTCTGTTTGTTGCTTTTTTTATCATGCTATTTTACTAAATCTATCATTTTTTTTTGTAATTTATTATTTTTTTTCTATTTTTTTTAATTTATTTATTTTTTTAATTAATTTATTCTTGTTACATTTCTATGGTTATCCCATCCCTTGTATCCTCCCATTCTCCCCTCCCTCCCATTTTCCC
>OU015756.1:80146973-80169948 GCA_907169655.1 Acomys percivali
TTTTGCTGGGTAAAGTAGTCTGGCCTGGCATCTGTGGTCTCTCAGGGTTTGCAGGATCTCTGTCCAGGCTCTTCTGGCTTTTATGGTCTCTGCTGAGAAGTCTGGTGTAATCCTGATAGGTTTGCCATTGAATGTTATTTGGCCCTTTTCCCTTGCAGCTTTTAATATTTTTTCTTTGTTCTGTATGTTTTGTGTTTTGATTATTATGTGACGGGCAGTTTTCCTTTTCTGGTCAATTCTATTTGGTGTTCTGTAGGCCTCTTGTATGTTTATAGGTATCTCTTTCTTTAGGTTGGGGAAATTTTCTTCTATAATTTTGTTGAGAATAGTTTCTGGGCCTTGGAGTCTGATATCTTCTCTTTCTTCAATGCCTATTATCCTCAGATTTTTCCTTTTCATGGTGTCCTGAATTTCTTGGATGTTTTGTGTCAGGAGTTTTCCAGATTTGGCATTGTCTTTAATGGTTGCTTCAAGATCTGTGATTGTATCTTCTAGACCTGAAATTCGTTCTTCCGTCTCTTGGATTCTGTTAGAAAGGCTGACCTCTGTGTTGCTCGCCTTCTTCTCTGAGGTTTCACGTTCTCGTTTTTCTTCTGTCTGTGTGTTTATCATTGAATCCATTTTTGTCTTCAGATCTTGAACTGATTTTTTTATTTCTTTCACTGGATTTTTTTGTATATTCCTGAGTTTCTTCCATTGCCTCTTTATAGGTCTTCAGAGCTTGAACCGTTTTAATTATTTCTTCCATCTGGTTATTTGCATTTTCCTTAAATTTTTCCAGTTCCACTCTATGTGCTTCTTTTATGTCTCTCACCTGTTTTGCTGCATCTTCCTGTATTTGATTACGAATTTTATTTGTTTCCTCCATTAATATGCTCCTTATTAAGGATTTGAGGTCATTTTCTTGTATTTCCGTTGTAGTTGAGCTCTCTGGGTTGTTTTCTTTGGGATAGCTGGAAACTGGAGACGCCATGTTGTTTTGAGGTTTTTTTCGTATGCTTTTACGCTGTCCTTTAGACATCTTGCCGGCTTTGTTTTCGTTGGGTAGATTCCCGAGTTGGATGGAGGGAGTCTGATGATAGATTCACTTGTTTTCTCACGGTTCCTCAGCTCTCCTGTGCTGTGGGTCCTGTAATCGTTCTGGGTCTCTGGATGAGCGTTGGGTCAGGCCAAGTTATCCACAGCCTTCTGGGTTCCCTGCTAGGTCCAGCCAGGGAAACTAGTCCCAAACCACCGTCTGAGCTCAGCTAGTATCTCAGGGCCTGAACCGTCTGCCGAGCTTAGGTAGGAATTCTGGGCTCAAAATGCACACAGGGTCCAGCCAGAATTTTCGGGCTAGGACTGCGCACCAAGCTCAGCTAGGGGTGTTTGGCCAAACTGCTTGCTGTGGTCAGTTATTGACTCATGCCCGAAACATCCGCGCAGCTCAGCCAGGAATTCTGGATTCAAACTGCACACTGTGTCCAACCAGAGTCTTAGAGCCGGGACTGTGCCAAAGGCTCTACTAGTGATTCTGGGCCCAATCTGTCTGCCAAGCACGGTTAGGGACTGTGGCCCTAAGCTGCACGCCGAGCTCCACCCGAGTCTCAGGGGCAGAATTGTGCTCCGAGCTCAGCCAGACACTATGGACCCACACTGCACGCTGAATTCAGCCCGGGCCTCCAGGCCTATACTGCGTGCATAGTCCAGCCAGAGTCTTGGGGCCGCCGAGCCCGTGTGCACAGCTGAGGAAGAATCCCTGGGCCTAATCCGCCCGGCAAGCCCAGCTAGGGCCTCTGGGCTGAATCTGCATGCTGACCTCAGCCTGCGTCAGCGCCCTAAAACTGCCCTCTGAGGAGAGCTAATGTCTTGAGCAGAACTGCTCGTTGATGTGTGCTAGCGCCTCCAGTTGGACTGAGCTCTCCGCCCAGCCTGCGTCACAGCCGGTGAACTGGCTGCACTGAGGTGGTCCTTCGGTGGACCTGAGCGCTACCACCCAGCCTGCGTCACAGCAGGTGAACTGTGGCTGTGCAGAGACGGGCCTGGGGTGGAACTGAGTGCTCCGCCCAGCCTGTGTCACAGCCGGTGAACTGCTGCTGTGCAGAGACAGGCCTGGGGTGGAACTGAGTGCTCCGCCCAGCCTGGGTCACAGCAGGTGAACTGCTGCTGTGCAGAGACGGGCCTGGGGTGGAACTGAGTGCTCCGCCTAGCCTGTGTCACAGCAGGGGAGCCGTGGCTCCGCTAAGCTGTTGTCTTGGGCAGGATTGCCCGCTGCGCTGAATCAGTGTCTCCACAGCACTGCGCCCTGAGCTGTACCCGGGACTCTGGGGCTGAACTGTCCGCCGTGTCCAGCTTGGGTCACAAAGCACCACGTGACCCAAATCCTGTCCAGTGTCCCCTCTCCCGCAGCAACTCCCACCGGCCACCACACTAACCGCCTCCACTGGAAGGCTCTGAGCTGCAAACCTCAGTCGCTGCTGCTGGTGTTGCTGACGCCGCCTGTGCCGCCGCTGCTCTGATCCGAGAAAATCCGCACTCCTCCCGTGTGTAAGGGCACGCAGGTCCTCCGCACCCTGGTCCTTCCGAACCGTGGAGCACTCCTGCTGCCGTGGTGTCGGGATCCTTGTGTTCCTGGCTCAGAAATCTGTGCAATTCCCCGAACTGTTCACTGGAGCTTCCAAACACGGTCCACACTGCTCGCCACCATCTTGGATCCCTCAAATCTATCATTTTTTAATGTCTTTTGACAGAATCTAGGCTTCTTAAAAGATGTGTATCGTCTACAAACATATAATTTTACTTCCTACCATCCATTTGTAGGGAATTTTTCCCCTTCTTTTGTTCTTAATTTTTCACAAATATGGCTGTTGGTTTGTCATATATACTTTTACTATAAAGAGAAGAAAACTTTCCATTCCTAAATTTTTTATGAATTCTTATTGAAGAGATGTTGAAAATTATCAAATATTTTCTGCTTCTATTAAAATTATTATTTTTATCATTTACTCTTATTATATTTAATTATCAGCCTATTTCAAACCTCATTTGCATTCATGGCATAACAATGAATTTAATCTTGTTGACCTATCTTTTTGGTGTGCTATTGAATTTTATTTACTAGTGTTATGCTGAGAATTTTTACATCTATATTCATTGGAAATACATGTCTGTACCTTTCTTTCCTTTGTCTGGTATTAGCAGACACATGTGTGCAGTAGTTTCAGAAAGTCTAGCATCATTTCTAGAACAGATTGGTAAAATTCACCAGAGAAGCTATGAATTCTTGGACTTTCTTTCCTTAGAGACTTTTTCCACAGTGACTTAACTCACTACTCTATTTGATTTTTTCTTAGCTGCTTGTAAGTCCTATATGTTCATTTCTTCTACGTTTTCCAGATTGTATAAGTCTCAAACACCTAATGACCCTTTGATTATTCACAAGTCAATCCCTTGACTATTAGGTAGCCTTCTTTGTCCCTTCCTACAACTTTTATAATAAGCCTATTGAATGAGGAACCATTGTAGCTATCATTGCTTCATTTGGGGTTCCTTTTGCTTGGAAGATTGTTTCTCATCCTTCCATTTAAAGTCTATGTGTGTTTTCTTTTGTGATGTAAGTTTCTTGTGGATATTGCTTTGCCGAATCACTTTTACAAATACTTTCAGCCAGTCTTTATCTTTCAGTTAAAGGAATTCTTGTATTATCACCATTGTTATTTCTATGAAAGAACTTGTAATTTGTTGATTTTCTTCTAGTTGTGGTGAATATTCTGTTATTCTCTTCCTCTCTTGTTCATCATTGAAGTTTGATGGTTTAATGGATTGCTAATGTAAGATTTTCTTTCTATTTTCATTTTGTGCAATTCGCCTTTTGAATGACGTTTATATTCCACATTCTTAGTTTACTTTCTTTACCTTCTAGATGTCGGACTCCTGAAGCATCTTTTGTAAGACTAATATTGTGGTCAGAAATTCCCTAAGTTTTTGTTTATTTTTCATTATCTTAGCTTCTCTATTTTTAAAGGGATGTCCTCTTTCTAGGAATATAAATCTTGCCTGGTAGTTCTGTTTCTTTGGAATTTGTAATACACCATTGCATTTTTGGCATATAAGATTTTTGGAATCTGCAATTTCCTCAAGTCTCTTGCAGGATTTGAAATTCATTCTTTTTCTTATATTTTTAAAAAAGATTTTTAATTTTTGTGTATAGATGTTTTGCCTACATGTATGTCTGTCCCACATGTAGGCCAAAAGAATGCACTGGAGACTGTGGAATTCGAATTACAGAATTGCTAGCTAGCATGGTGTTCTGGGAACCACATCTGGGTCCTCTACAAGAACAGCAAGTGCTCTTAGCCACATTACCATCTCTCCAACCTCTTTGTCTTTCGTTTTTGAAGTATGACCTCATATGATGTAGTGATTACATTTCCCTGATGTGTCCGTGGAAATAGTATAAGCCTCCCATGCGTGTAAGGCCATGTCATTCTAAGTAGTGTGTAATATTCTTTATTCTTTGTCCTTGGGTACTGTTTCGAGACTATTTAATGTTCCCCCACAAGCTTATATATTAAAGGTGCAATAGTTGATGGTAGAATTATTTTATGGGGTTCTGGAAACTTTGGTTGTTAAAGCCAAACGAGAGAATGTCAATTGCCAAGAGTAGATCTTGGGGGGGGGCCCTTGGGTTGGGGGGTCGGGGCTCAGGTATCTTGTTAATGGTCCCTTCCTGTTTCCCTCTCTGTTTCCCGATTTCCACAAGATTAGCAACTGTGCCAACAATGCTGGTGCCATAATGTTCTGCTACACCACAGGCCCTCAGGCCCTCTTCAGTGGGACATGAAAACCACGCCTGAAACTGTGATCTAAAATTAACTCCTTTCTATCTCTAAAACTGCATCCTGGCCTGCTTTCTCTTGCTCTGATAAGCGCCATGACCAAACCAACTTGGGAAGGAAGGGACTATTTCATCATATAGGATACAGTATATTATGAGGAGAAGTCAGGGCTTGAACTCGGTGCAAGAGCCTGAAGCAGAAGCCGTGGGGGAGTGCTGCTATTCTCTTGTTCCCCATAGCTTGCTCAGCCTGCTTTCTCTTATAAGCCAGGATCACCGCCCAGGGATAGCGATGCCAAAAACGGTCTGGGTGCTCCTAAACACATCAATTATAAATAAAAAGCATATCCTACAGACTTGCCTACAGGATAATCACATTATTTCTAGGCTCTTGTAAAATATAAAGTTCCATTTCTTTTTCATAAAAAATTTCATTTCTCTCGGTTCTTGTAAAAATTTAAGTTCTATGCATCTTATCCTAAGAAGGAAGAACCAGGGCATACTTACAATAAAAGCAAAGAAAAACCAACATCCAAGACTGTAAGTCAAGTTCTGTAGCTCATTATCCAGCATCTGGGACTCCTTCGTGTTCTTCTGGGCTCCAAATGGCTTGAACAGCTCTATACCTATACCCCTGTTTCCACCATCCACAGCACACCTGGTTTGTCTCATAGCTTCAGGCTAGCTCCACTTCATACCTGCCGCTGCCCCCAACAGTCATGCCATGGTCTTGGCATCTCCAGTATTCTAGGGTTTATATTGGAGCTGACCCTCATCTTCTCTCCATGTTTGTTTTTATTTATTCATCTTCTATGGCTCCAAAACTACTGCCACCTGAGAGACTCTTAAACATCACTGAGTTCAACTGCCAGCTTCAGATGCCACCTTGATTTCCCTGTACCACAAATTCTGTATACTGAACCTGAGGATATACTTAACAGAAATTTTTTTCTCAACAATGCCACTCTCTTATCAATCACAGCTAATAATTAACCAGTATATGTTTTTAAGCACTGAACCATCTTTCTAGCCTCAAATATTCCTTTAAAAATGTAGTTTATTTTTGAGTCTTTCATTTGAACACATTATTTAATCTGTGGTAATCTTTCATCCAAAACTGATGTTTGCTATTTTCAAGTTCCACTATTTTATATTTTATTCATATCCAGAAACAACTTAATGATCACATTTAACTCTTTAGCCATATTCTCTCAGATCTCATTGAACTATCAGGAATTCTGTCTATTTCAATTTATCCGGTATCTCTTGCTTGAGTCTTAAGCACTTTTGGGCATGTATTGCCCAGTTATTCTTTTCACATTTCTTATATTCCTACGTTGATGTGTATGCTGCATCTCTCGCCCCTCCCCCCTTTTTGCAGTGGTTTTCTTGGTAAATGGTTTTCCTCTTAAGATGTCCAGGGATGTTGGCTATTATGTATTGCTGGCTTTATTTCCAGATAGACAATATGAAACAGTCTACTTGTGGCTTCTTTGGCTACAGCTAAGAATCTTTAGGGCATTATGTTAACATTGAAAAGTTCCACTCTCTACAGGCCATATAAATATAGGTACACGTTAGTGGTTCCAGCAGATTTGATATAGATAGCAGTGTATATGGAATACCACCGTTGGGAGCACTAAGGCCCTTGTACCTATGGATCAGGGATCACCAGGGAAACCAGGAATGTTAAGCTTGCAGTGTTGTCCTTTCAAAAAGAAAATATGTATAACCTGTTTTTCCACTCCGAAGGTTGGGAATGGAATGCTGGGAGGTGAGTACTAATAGCCTGGAGATCTGTGTTATCTACCGAGCCAGGCCATATCAAGTTGCCACTAACAGGACCAGTACTAGTCAAAATGACCTCTATGGTCTGTGTTACTGAGAAGATGCCAGAACCTTTCCTAGGCCCTTAAGCAAATGCATGTAGCCTGAACCATCTAGGGAGGAAATGACGCTTACTTTGAGTTTCAATGTAGTTATACCTCCTTGTGCAACATGAATTGTATTACACACGAAAGCTCCCCTTCTCTCCCCCACCAAGTGTACTTCTTAATTATATATGCTTCTATAACCACCTGGTGTCAGACTGTCTTGAAATTTGAACCAGCACCAAGTCAAGCTGAATTCAGTTTTATTTCTTGCCTCTCGATATCAATTTCCCTGATGACAGCTGGAAGGGACTCACACATACGACCTGAAAAGCTACACTTAAAATGAGAGTAGTATCCTCTGTTAAATAATGAGTTCCCTTAGGTAAACTTGTTTGTTTGTCTGTTTGTTTGTTTGTTTGTTTGTTGGAGACAGAGTTCCTCTATGTAGCCTTGGCTGGCCTGGCCTTTGCTTTGTAGACCAGAATGGCTTCGAACTCATAGAGATCCACCTGCCTCTGCCTCCCTGAATGCTGGAATGAGAGGTGTGTGACACTCTTAATATTGACTTCTTTATTACAAGGCTTTCTGGCACTAACTCAAAGAGTAGTGATCATGAGGCTTGAGGCATTTGTCTTCTGACCAAATAGTATACATTACCAGACATTCCAGGGTATGGTTTTAGACCACGTAATACTCAAACCAACTGTCCTAACAGCTTTGCCAGGTGAGGAACATGGGAAATAGAGTATATGTGCAGACAGTAGAGACTGTGGTACACGTATGGCTACTACAGTGGGAATGCTTGCCCTGGTGAGAGACCTCAGTATTTCTAGCAAACATCCTGGGGCCACTTCTTCTAGTTTCTTCAGGTGAAGTGCTATAGCAAGATGCATCCAGAGTTAACAACATTTTTCTTCAGATATCTTTTGCCTTTGATCTTAGGAAGTTTCATAACAAGGGCTTTGTAATTTTAGGTTACTTATCTAAATGGGCTGCTATCCTGAGAGGATTGTGAAACTTTCTTGTAGCTATTACATCTAGCATCTGTTCTGACAACACTGGGATTCTGTTTCACCCTCATCTTCTCATCTGGGGAGCAGGAATGGCAAGTGCCAGAGTACATTGTTTCTCCTACCATGCCATTATTGCAGTGGTTTCTGAATTTGACAAGATTTCAGATTTTCTCCTGCTGATCTCCCATGTTCTCTCATAATCACTCTTTTCAAAATACAGCTGTAAACTTATTGTTTTGGTGTCGGTGCCGCACCCGTCCAGCGGGAAAGAGACACAGACAACCAGGATCCTTCTTCAAGCAGTTTACTCGGGAGGTTTCAGGAAGTGACTGCCCCCGCACCCCAGGATAGCAGTTATATAGCAAACAGCAAAACCAAACACAGTCCAGCACGTAGCCGTACTCTATTGGCGGACGCCAAGCAGGTCCAAATAAGGCAGTTGTTTACTACCAAGCTTTGCAGGAACAAGAACAGGAAGAGGCGCCATCTTCTAGGTGCGGCACTGCTCCGAACGGCTCCCGACATTTTGGTACCCCACTTCCCCTTAGAAGAGAAGGCTGTGTTTCTCGTCACCAATCCTAAAAGTCCCCAAGTGATGCACTTTAAATTCTTGATTGGACACATGATCATTCTTTGCATTATTTGAATATACAAGTCAAATAGAAATAGAACAGACAATTTTTCCTATCTGTTCTTATACTAAACTTCAAGGAAAAAAAAAAACCATTTTAATTTATACCGTCACCTCTTGGATATGCCTATCTGTTTCTTAAATCCCAAGCATCCCTCCCAGTTTCCTTTGAAGCACCAATGGACACAAATTCCTTTAACCATCCTTTATCATGGCAATTTTTTTCTCCTTCAGTTCTGATTGATAGTTTTGGGGTATAGTTCTCTAGGGTGCCATCTGTAGTCTTTCAGAACTTGTAGAACAACCGACCAAGCACTTCTGGGTTTTAAATTTTCAATTGAAATGTCAGAAGTTAGTCTGGTGATCCTGCCTTGGTCTCTTTCTCTTGTGGCTTTAAAAGTCCTTTCTTTGTCCTATATATCTAGAATTTTGGCTATTATGTGATATGGAGGAGGTGTGTTTTTCTGTTTGGTGCTGTATATCTCTTGTGCCCTGACCTGCATCTATTTCTCTAGATTTAGGAAATCTATAATATTGATTAAAATATCTTTTATGCCTTTGACGTGAGGCTATTTTCCTTCTATAGCCATGATAAGCTTTAGTCTTTTATGGTTTCTCAGAGCTTCTGTATAGTCTATTTTTTGTTTGTTTCTTTGTGGCTCTTAAAAGATTTATCATTTTCTTTGAGTGATTCAATTTCTCTACCTTGTTTACAAGTACTATTGTTCTTTTATTTACTTGAGCTATTCTATTGTTATATCTGTCCCTTGAGTTTTGAAACTTGAATTAGTACATTTTTAATTTCAAATTTTCAATCTTCTTCATATTTCTATAGAAATTCTCTTTTTTAAATGCTATTTTTACATGCTGAATTGTTTTCTTTATTACATCTGACTGTTTGTGGGGTTTGGTTTGGTTTTAGTTTTACTCTTCTCCACTTTGGTTTGTTGAACATATTTATAAGTGTTATTTTAAAAAGCGTTGCTTTTTATGTCATCTAATTTGCTTTTCTTAAGGAACATTGCTATGTAAGGACCCTTTTTGGAGGATACGTATTCTCCAAGGTCATTGGTGCTGTTTGTGCTATTGTGATGAGATGTAGGCATCCAGATTTAAGTTGCCGATAGTGTGTTTTGTATGCACATCTGTCTCACCTTCATTAAGTGAGCATTTACCTTTGCTATAATTTTGATTTGTCAAGCATTTGGCCACGCTTAGAGTTCAGACTTAGGAGCTGCCAGTATTGGCATACAACGCAATATCAGGTGCGGTCCTAACTCAACTATGGCTAGTACAGTTTTTTTAAACACACAACCAAACCTTTCATAGTGTTAGCCCATTAGCATTGAAGATTCTCAGAAGTTACTGGAAGATTCAAGGGCTTCTCCAGATGGTCCATTGGCAGTAGGGACTAGGGTTGTGGTAGGATTACATGGTTATACATGAGAGAGTTGCACAGAATTCTGCCTGTGGGCCTATGCTATGAGAGTAGGGTCACAGCAGGGGTTGTGGTTTTTACCTGGGGAAGTTGTGTTGCATACAATTTGGCACCACATGGAGTGGTGGTGGCAGTGATTGGAATAGTTTTCTTATGTCATCCAAAATGCTTAATATTCAGTCTTCCTACAATGACCTCCTGAGTCCTGGAATTAAAGTCTCAAGCCACTAGCCAAGCTCCTTCTAGAATTTTTTGAGCATTCTAGAATTTTGAGAATTCTAGACTTCTTTAATGCATTTACTAAATTATAAATTTTATTGCAATATATTTTTGTGGTTCTAGAGGTTGAACCCAGGGAATTCCACATGCTAAGTCCACTGAGTTGTATCTCAGTCTATAAATACCAAAATTTAAATATTAGATTGATATGGTATGCTTTATGATATTTAATCAAATATCTCACTTTGGTCTCAGTTTTATTTCATATATCTATAGACAGATGATAGCTGATAGGTAGATAGATAGATATATAGATAGATGATAGATAGATTGATTTGGGAGAATGTAAAACATTTCTAGTCTCAAAGCTTATAGATATGATAAAGTTGAAAACAGACTTGGCTCCTCAATTTGTTTGCATGGAATATTATTATTTTAAACTTGTTTTCACTGCTGTGTTCTATTGGGTTAGTTATAATCTAACTGTTATAATATTAAAACTTGCACATCTCTAGTCTGTCCTTTGCCTCCACACACAGATAAAGAAACACCCCCAAGGTGTCCTTACTCTACAGTCCTTGTAACTTTATATGGAAAGGGGGACTTTAAAGATATGGTTAAATTAAGGAAGCTTTGATGGAGAGATTATCTGGTTAGGCCCAACCTAATTTTATGTATCTTATGAGAGAAAGATGCACAAGTCAGAAAAACCAATAGATCAATAGGCACGTGGCTCAGGGTGGTATCTTTAGTGGCTTTGGAGATAGAAGAGAGTTATAGCCAAAGAATATAGCAATCTCCGGAAGCTGATAATGTCAAACAATAGATCCAGATCCTTTCTGAAAGCCGGCAGTAGGGCTCAGCCCTGCTCATGTCTTGATCTGAGGTGATGAGGTTAATGTTAAATATCCTGTGCTGTTTTAACCCACTGGGCTTATGATAATTTGTGCAGAAACAATGGGAAACTTAAAAATCTCATTTGTGATACTAAATACATACTTCCTCTCTATCTTAGATCTTTTCTGTTTTTCTCTTCATCAGTTCATTTGTGATACTAAATACATACTTCCTCTGTATCTTAGATCTTTTCTGTTTTTCTCTGCATCAGTTCCTGCTAGCCTTTGATGCAAATCGCTCGAGCCCAGATTCCTTTGTGAATACTTCTAACTTGTTGCCCACCAGGGCTCTCTATATTCCAGACACAAGTTTGCCCTTCCCCCTTGAATACTATCATTCTTCAACCTTCTCAAGCCTTTCCCCCCCCCATATTTTTATTGATTACTTTAGAATTTCACATCCTGAACCCATGATCAAACTCATTTCCCAGTCCTCTCAGGTCCAGCCCCCACCTTTAACACCTCCCCCCCAAAAAAGAAGAAGGAAAAGGAAGAGAACAAAGAGAAAAATGACAAGGGGAATGGAAAAGGGAAGGAGAAAGAAGTCCAAAATGTGTTGCCTTTATACTCACCTGAGCATGGTCAAACTCCCAGTGGTCAGCTCTTGAAGGAGAATTGAATCTTTCCCTACCTATACCCCCACCAGAAGCCATCAGTTGTGGAGAGCTACACTTCATCATTCTTTTTACAATTTTTAAGAGTTCTCTTCAATGCATGCTGTCCACGGCCTGTGGTGTGGCATAGGGCCATGTTGATGTCTGTAGTACATACTGCCACCAGAGAGACCATGCTGAGGTCTGTGGCACACAGTGACTCTGGAGGCCACATGGATGTCCATGGCCCATGCTGTCACCAGAAACCATGTGAACATCCATGATCTGTGCTTCCACTGACTATAAAGGGCAAGGAAGCTACTTTTGTTGTTGTATCGATGACTGTAGACTCACAGTTGAGAAAGGGGAACATGGAGCTTCTGTGACAACCACATACCTCCAACCCATTCCAACAACCTCCCCAAAGTAACCCCCAAAGTCTTTTAACATAGCATCTCCATCAAGCAAAGAAAGATGGGACTCTATTGGTCAGTTGTCGCCTTTGCACCTGCTTATAGAAATAATACTTATTTTCTTGCTTCAACTTTTCTATTTTGTTTCCTAGATAGAAAAATGAGGCCAGGTTCTGGTGTGGCCCTAGGTTAGGGAAGGGTTGGATGACAGATGTTGGAAAGCCAGGGTCATTATAAAAAAAATGCAGGTTCCAAACAGGTGGGGACTTAAGAGATGCTGGGTGAATAAGTAGTCAGAGGGAATATTTGGAAATGTGAACTATTGAAGTGTGAGTGATATCCTGGTGGCAGACGTAGTCTCTTTTATAGGAAAGTTATGCGGGACAAGAAGGCATCAGCAAACTGCTGCCTGGTGCTGCTAGTAAGCAGGACCAATGGCCTATATAAGTCTGTATATTGATGAACATTTAAAGTTGACAACAACCTATTTGAAATATTCCTTAATACCCTTTCATCATGGGTAAAAAAAAAAAAATCTCTTCAAGGACACTTAGTGTCTTTCTTTCTTTTTTTTTTCTTTTTGACATTTTTTATTAATTTATTCATATTAAATCTCAATTGTTAGCCCATCCCTTGTATCCTCCCTTTCTTTCCTCCCTCCCGCTTCCCCCTCTACTCCCTTCCCCTATGTCTGTGACTGAGGGGGACCTCCTCCCCCTGTATATGCTCCTAGGGTATCGAGTCTCTTCTTGGTGACTTATTATCTTTCCTCTGAGTGCCACCAGGCCTCCCCATCCAAGGGGCATGGTCCGATATGGGGCACCAGAGTTTGTGTGAAAGTCAGATCCCCTTCTGCACTTAACAGTGGAGAATGTCCTGTCCATCGGCTAGACTGGGTAGGGGTTCAAAGTTTACTGCCTATATTTTCCTTGGCTGGTGCCATAGTTTGAGGAGGACCCCAGAGCCCAGACCCGCCTGTAGTGTCTTTCATTTACTACAATGTTATCCAAAAGTTTTTTTTCTCTATAGTCTATTTTCATATATTAAGAGGTTTTTCTAAGCATACAATAGGAATAGTGATTCTTTGATCATAGATCAATACAAAGGAAACATCTCTGTTCAGCATGAAAACACTCAAAACTACTGCTTGTTAGTAGGCACATGTGGTCTTGTGATAACCCAATGAGGTATAAACAGTAATTTCCTCCAATTGCGCGCTGAAGCTGTTCTGTTGTAAATTCCCCCTTTCTGGTAATTTCAGGTCATTCAGGACTTTTCACATCTTCAGGGGGCATTTCCCACAAACGTAATACTTCATTTGTTACTTTTAGGCATAAACATGTCAGCTCAGTTAATCCTGTCTAATCCTTTGTCTTACATCAGTTTTAAATTCCCCCTTTTCTCCCATCTCCCCTGTGTTTACCAGGCTTTTGTTGAGGTACATGAGTAGGGAGAGAGCATGCCTGTTCAAAGGACAACCTTTTTCATTCTCTTTATCTCACTGTATCCCAAATTCTTTACCTCCAGGGTTGAAGGAGCAACAAAGCAAGACAGATAACTGAAACTCGGCTGCTGGATAGTGTGTCCTTTTTTGAATGATAACATGGAGCTTCCAAAGTCTGTGCATGAGGAGTGTTTAAATGTCCATGTGGGCTCTCACATGTATCCCTTCAGGGAAAACTGGACAGGATCTGTCTACTGTGTGGTCCTGGAGGCAGGCCATGTATTTTAGTAAGCTCTCTGTTCACACATCCCTTTCCTGGCAGTTTATCTAGTAAATTTTGTCCCTATAGGTGCCTCCTTAAGTGAATAGGTATGGTCATAGGGTTACATCTCCTTGACGTTTGGCCTATATACATACTTATTGAAGAAGTATGTTCTTTCCTCCTTTCTGCTGTTTTTCTTTTCTATTTCCATCTTACTTTTCCCTCCTTTATAGACAACAACACAATAACTGATTTGTTTGAGAATAAACTGTGATAATTTTCTTGTAAAAAAAAAATACCCTGAACATCTATGAATAATTATCTTGGCTCCAGGTTTGGCTTAGGATGGGGGTGGACTCCACCCTTTCACAGAAAATGACAATGTGATCCTGGTACATCCTACTTCCATTTCTGGTACTTGGGGTAGTAGCCGTTATAAGGTCAGCTTGATCAGGAAAAAAAAAGTAGAGGAAGCCTCTATTTCCAATAGTGGATTGATAACCTTTTGATACTTGACTTTGGCCCCAATCTTTAGTTATGAGGGCTTAGGAAAAGTCTTTTTTTCTATATAGCTGTATTTTTTCATTTTGAATGACTGAGTTTATTAAGCATATAACAAGAACTGTTGGACATATAAAGGGGCTGGTCCTACAGATCCAAAGCTGCAGGGTCTACATAACACAAGGCAACAACAGCATATCCAACAACACGAGTTCCAGTGAGATTCTAGTATTGATAGGTAGAAGAAGCCAGGGCCCTCAAACCAGACTAATAACTCATTGCAATGAACATTTGCAAGTAAAAAAGTATGGACAGGAGGATATACTGTGAGAATCACAGTGACAAACTACAGCTTCCACAGTGAGTTTTTTTTTCCTTTTTTTGGGGGGGGTTGGGGATTGCAAGGGCAGAAGTTGAGGATCAAGGGACAGGGAGATGAGTGGGTTTGGGTTGCATGATGTAAAATTCACACACACACACACACACACACACACACACACACACACACACACACAAATCAGTAAGTTAAGTGAAAGAGAAGAATCTCAGGTAGGGCAGAAAATCTTTTCAGATAAAGCTTTCAAGTAAAAGAACAATATCAACTAACAGACAGGTGGGAACATATGATGCAGTCAGCGCTAAGACTCGTGCTGACGTGCCCAGCTGAGAGCTTTGGGCAGAGAACTTTCTCCCATAGATGATGAGCTTCCACTTTCTCACCCCCACCATAAGCATTTCACCCTCCCAGGAAAAGCTTTATGTTCTAGATGTTTTCCAGAGAAAACGGCTGTTTACCATCTTCCAGTCTTCCTGTCACAGAGGCGAGGGGAAGCCCGACCCAGGACAGGGGGGTTGAGAAAACACTTGGCGCAAACATGCTTCATTCTAGGACAAGAGCCTGTGTGCTCTGTCTCTTGTTCTCAGAGTTATCTTTCAACAACTGCAAATGGCACATGGCAACCTGCCAGTAAAGTTTATGTCGCAACCGTTTCAAAGTCTTGCCACAAGACTATAGAAAGACAACGTAACCCAGAGGTCGACTCTGTTGATGCTGGTTTTTTGTTTTTTGGTTTTTTTTTTCTTCTTTTTTTTTTTTTATTAATTTATTCTTGTTACATCTCAGTGGTTATCCCGTCCCTTGTATCCTCCCATTCTTCCCTCCCTCCCCTTTTTCCCCTTATTCCCCTCCCCTATGACTGTTCCTGAGGGGGATTACCTCCCCCTGTATATGCTCATAGGGTATTAAGACAACCTGGGGCACAGGATATTTTGTACAACTTAAGAAATGTGGAAAAGGCATATTTGGCTGAAAGTTTGGCGGCCATCTAAGACCAACAGTCTTAGTCAACCTATTGGGAACATTTCATGAAAGATGTCTGTCAGAGTGTTCTTCACAGAGTGACATTAGCCGAGTTTTTGTACCCTCACTTACACCATCACTGAGTGTGAGCTGCCTAAGAATGCTGTGCTCAGGGGAACATCCTCGAAAGCTGAAGCTGGCCTTTGGAAGAACCGAGAACTGGACCTCACATCTGACCACACTACCAACAGCTGGGCAGTAGCTCTTCCTGCACTTTGGTAGAAATGGTGCTTCTCCAAATTTGTCATAAAAGCAATTCAGAGATCTTCTTGTCTTGTCAGAGATTTCACTTTTGTGTGTGTGTGTGTGTGTACATACACACACATAAATATGAATGACATAAGGCAAGAACATTTACTAAGAATAACTATTAGAATAGTTTCAACTCCTCTATGTATGCAAAAATCTGTGCACATGTTAAGCTTAGGTAGGAACAAAGGAAGAATTCTCAGCAAAGTGGACCTCAATTTAAACAGACTTTGCACAGCACATTTCTTTGGAGTTTCCTGGAAAAGGTCTTTTTCCAGTCTTCCAGGTCATGATTAGTCATCATGAAAAGAAAGCTGACCCCACACTGGTCTTCCAGAGTGGCCACTAGGGAATAAAACAAGCTGCTTCCCCAACGAGGCAACTTATCCTCATGAGCTGGAATGCAGATCCCTGCCAAGGGACTTGGAGAGGAAGATACAAAGACTGTTTATATTGTGTAGTTAATCCCTGCAAAGGGGGTTATGTGATTTATAAAAGTTAATTTTTATGTATTTATTCCCAGGGTTTTCCCCTCATTTTCATAAAGCATTGGATACTCAATAGAGGAAGAATATATTTTTTTTAAGAACAAACAAAACAAAACCCTTTTCTGGCAAGTTTTGAATTATAGTCGTTCTGTGTGTGTTTGGAGAAATACATTCTTTGGGCTTGCCTTTGCATTGTGTGTTTCTGAATTGTTCCTAGAGTCACTTGTGTAAATACTCCTTGTACATCTGAGCATTTTCATGTAATCCTTTTCCTAGTAACAGAAAATCAGTGGGCTTTAATAAAAATCAAAACAAAATAGTCCAACAACTTTCTTTTGGGCAAGGGAAGTAAAGACATACTTAATTTATATTTGGCGAATACTCAGACCATAAGGTGTGTGCTAGATCTGAAAGGTTAATAGAGGTAACTGAAAGAAAATAGAAGAGGAAAAGTTAGTGTCAGGCTTACTGAGCTCTGAGGAAAAGTGATGCCACACAGGAAACCACCAGATAGACTTAGCAGCCTGAGGCCTCACTCAAAAGTGAGCTATATCTGTCAAATGTGGGCATGTATTCATATCTAACTTCAGCCTTATGGAGATGGAGATCCTACTAAAATAGTGTTATTTATGAGGTACATTTGCGATCTTATTCAAAGACAAAAGAAAAAATAGGTAATGAGAATGTTCCTGTAAGTTTAAGTGATATGCCCAGCAGATAACTGTCAGCAATTAATGACCACTGTGGATTTGTAAATGTTACAATTAATTTTCATAAAATTGTACTACTACCTATTACATTGCAGTGACTTAGTAAGTGTGTGTGTGTGTGTGTGTGTGTGTGTGTGTGTGTGTGTGTGTGATATGTGCCCACTTGTATATATAAATTTAGGCATGAGTATAACGTGGTACATGTGTGGAGTTCAGATGCCATCCTTTGGGTGTTGGTTTTCACCTTTCTTAGAGACAGGGTCTCTCACTGCTGCATAAACCAAGGCTATCTACCTGGAAGCTACTGGAGATTTTTCTTTCTTTGCCTCCCATCTTCCTGCAGAGACTGAGATTACAGAGCTGGAACCGCAAGATACAGCCTTTACATGGGTTCCCATGATTCTAACTGAGGTGAGAAGGAAGCACTCTAAGCTTTTTGATGTATGTTTCCCAGCTCTGTAAACCTTTTAAGTAAATGATGCATAGAGTGCTAAGTAGTCATATGAAAAAATGAATCATTTTATGATGTGTTATGTTATGTCAAGGAAATATACACTCTTTATCACCCTAACAGCTGCACATCCAGACCAAGGGACAACTTCCAAGATCTTCTAAGTAGCGTCCAGGTTTGTTTGTCATATTCCATCCCAGCACCGATAGGTCAAGACTTAAGATGAACACTGGCATCGCCAGTACCTTGACTCTATTTTACTGCATCTAAGTTTTAAAAAATCGGTTTTTTTTGTTTTTTGGGGGGGCACAGAGTTTCTCTGTGTAGTTTGTCTGTCCTACACTCAGCTTTGTAGACCAGGCTGGACTTTAACTCACAAAGGTCTACCTGCCTCTGCCTCCCTGAATACTGGGATTACAGGTTTGCAACACAGTGCCCAACTTAAATTTTTTTGCCAATTTAAATTGTTACAAAACTACTTCTTTCCTGCCTCATATTAGCAGAATGTGAGTCAAACAGGTTCAACAATTTTTTTTTACTTTATCTAAAACCATTGGTCTCAATGAAAGCATAGCATCTTTTATTTCTGTTTAATCTTCTTTTGTAAATAACAGCAAGTAAATTTAAGTTTAAGATTAGTTAAATTTTAATTTAATTATTTGTAAGTTTTGAGTTTCAAAACTATGAGTGATTTACAATAAATTTTAGGATAGATAAGTTATGTGTGTGAAATAAAAGCGGCACTCATTGCTTACTGTATTTGTGGAAGAAGAATATCTGTAACATTTCTTTTTTTTTTTTTTTTTTTTTTTTTTGCATTTTTTGAAACAAGGTCTAATTCTACCCAGGGTGGGTTCCTACCTATATCTCCAGAGTAAGGATTATGAACATGTGCCAAGATATCTCATTTAGTGCTTATTTTCTTGTGCACTGAATATTAAAATTTCAAATAATAAGATATATACAATGAAATAATATACCACTGACTGTATGACCTTTTTAAAATTATTTCGTTAGCCTTTTTGCCTTAATCTCTTTGTCTGTAAGAGGTTGTCTTGTGAGCCAGCACATAAAGAATATATTATGATGTATAGATCATATGTAAACTTATGATAACTCAAGAATCCTTATAAGAAATGTAGAATGTGGAAGTATCATTAGTATATCTGATTAGATAGAAAACTCAGTAGAGATTAAACTCTTCTGTAAGTGAAATATCTTTCCAAAGCAATTATTCTCTATAAGCACAATAATATGTATTGAATCTTTTAAAATATTAAGTGGAAGCAATATAAATATAATTTTGATGATTAGTTGGCTACTGGTCTAGCATATCACAAGTCACTGGTTTGTTATTGAGGTTTCTGGGTTCTGGTTTTGAGTGTGGGAAAATATGATCTTATGAAGTTTTGAATAAATTAGTTTGTCTATCTTAGATTCACACTGAATAAACTTATAAGACACAAATATATAAATCAAGATGAAAGTGTGTTCATTTGATTTCTCAAGTACTGAAATATGTGACTTGGTGAGAGTTAAAGAGAATGCATTCAGACATTGGATAGTTTAGAGGGTGTGTGCATCACATCTGACTTTAGAATGAAAAATATCAGGTCTTCCCAGTAGAAGGTAAAGCCTAAAAAACTAGAGGAGCACTCTTTCCTGCTGGAGATGGCTGTTACAGACTGTTTCTTTCCATGATAGTTATGAGTATCTTTACACTAGGAAGCCCTCTATTCAGAGATAGAGTCGACTTTCCCAGATAGTGGTGTCAGTCAGTACCATATCTGAGGAGCAGAAGATCAGAGTTCAGAACCAAGCCATGACCTGGTTGCTGACTCCAACATGCCATCGGTGCTTCCCATACAAAGAGGAGGCATCTTGGGAACTTGGGACAAACAGTTCTAGGCCTCCCATGGACAACTCCAAGTTCCAAGAGTTACACACGATCCTAGGCTCACAGCACCTGGCATCTTCTGCCTACTCAAACACAGCTCTGGATTCCCGGAAATGCCTGGCTCCAACATCACCCAGACTTCTCACTCTCCACCAAGGACATCTCCTGAATACCAGGGACAGGGTCCCAGCCTCTCAGCCTCAGTCTACTTGTTCCCCTGGGGAGACCCACTTGACAATAGGAACATACATGGTCACCATCCCAAGATGGTGGTGTCCAGCCGAGTCTGAGAACAAAGACCACAGTGTTTGTTGGGTTAGCAAGCAATGCTTATGACTCTGAAACTCTACCATCCGTTCATGCTCCCCCAGAGAGAGGAGAGGATTCAGGCTGCCAGACATGCACAGTACCACCTCAGACCTCCTGGCTGATGATGATTCCGGTGTCTAGAGATATGTAGATCTAGCTCTACTAGCTTTCTTGAGGAGACCTGCAGGACCTTACTGGATCACACAGGTTAAAAACCCACACCGTAATTCTCTGACTGGAGGTCCAACTGGAACAGCCCAGCGGAACAGAGTTGTAGGCTATGGGTGGAGATTCAGGCCCCAATACACAACCTAGGAGTCCTCTCACGCTTCCAAGAAACCCACCAGGTCCCAGGAACAACCAGCCAACACCAGGGACAACAAGATGGCTAAAGGCATAAGAACATAATCAACAAATCCAGGGCAATATGTCGACATGCTCTGGATATCCTAACACAGCTGCAACATGAGAAAATGACCTTAAAATGATTCATAGGAAGATGGTAGAGGCATTTAAAGGGGGGAAAAGTAATCCCTCAAAGAAATACGGGACAATATACTCAAACAAATAGAGGCTATTAAAGATGAAACAAATAAAACACTTAAGTAAATACAGGAAAATACCATCAAACATTAGAGTCTTATAAGGAGGAATTGAATAAATCGTTAAAATTATCCCATCTAAAATAAGCCCAGGGCCAGATAATTTCAGAACGGACCTCTACTAGACTTTCAGAGAAGAGGTAATATCAGTACTTTTCAAACTATTTGATAAAAGAGAAACAGAAGGAACAGTGCCCAATTCATCCTATGAGGACACAGTCACCCTGATACCTAAACTACACAAAGACCCAACAAAGAAAGAAAAGTCAGATGAATTCCCCTTATGAACACTGGTGCAGAAATGCTCAGCAAAATACAAATTGAATAAAAAAAAAAAAAAAAACATCAAAACATCACCCACCATAATCAAGTAGGCTTCATACCAGGCATGCACTGGTGGTTCAATATATGAAAATGCATCAGTGTATCCCATCATATAAACAAAGTGAAAAAAAGAAAAATCACATGATCATCCACTTAGATGCCTAAACATCATTTAACAAAATCCAGCACACCTTCATGTTAAAAGTCTTGGAAAGATCAGGGATACAAGGCACATACATAAACACAATAAAGAAGGCAATATACATAAACCTTATAGCCAACATCAAATTAACTGGAGAGAAACTTAAAGAAATCTCACTGATATCAGGGATAAGACAAGACTACTCACTCTCACCACATCTTTTAAATATAGTGCTTGAAGTCCTAGCCAGTGATATAAGACAACCAAAGGAGATCAAAGAGATAAAAAATTAAGGAAAAAAAAAAAGCAATAGGCCTCCTGTATACAAATGTCAAACAGGCTGGGAAAGAAATCAGGAAAACAACACCCTGTAGTGGATACAACATGGTTTTTGTTGTTGTTGTTGTTTTGTTTTGTTTTGTTTTGTTTTATCTCAAGTGTGGGATGTGAAACAGACTTTTCTGAGGGTGTATGGTGTTTGTCCACTAGAAGCAGACTTGTAAGAAGGCACATGGTATTTGGGTATTTGTCCACTAGAAGAAGAACTGCCTCATGCAGACACTCATATCCAAGCAATGCAGGGGCATGGTGCTTTACCAGCTGATAAACATCTTGGTAGGGACTATGAAAAAGATAAACATGAGTCCCCAAACAGAGGCTTGGCTTTTTGCTTTTTGGCCTTTAACATCACTTCATATTGCTTGGCTGTTCATCCCCACTCCAAGATACGCCTAGAGAGAAATGCTCTAGAGGAAGTTCCAAGGTTCCAGGTTCTAGCTGCTGCTTTCATCTTTTACAACACCCTTCACAACAGCCACAACAATATAAAGTATCTCAGTGTAACTTTAACCAAGTAAGTCAATCACCTCTATGACAAGAACTTCAAGTCTCTCAAAAAAGAAGTTGAAGAAGATATCAGATGATGGAAAGATCTCCCATGCTCATGGATCAGTAGGATTAACACAATAAAAATGGTCACCTTACCAAAAGCAATCTACAGGTTCAATGTAATCCCCATCAAAGCACCAACACAATTCTTTACAAACCTTGAAAGAACAACTCTAAACTTCATATGGAAAAAGAAAAACCTAGAATAGCAAAATCAGAGGGAATACAGAGAGAAATGAGGATGGAGATCAGACCTGAGGTGATAGTTGGTGGGAGGACAGAAGGCCTGTAGAGAGAAGAGAAACCACCATGGGTGGAGGCATCTCTGTGACTAGCTGGAGACCTAGGACAGGACAGGTTTCCGGAAGCATATGGGAGTGATGATGGGTGAGATTCCTAGTAGCAGGAGTCATGAAAACTAAAGAGGACACACGCTAACTACACAGGACTCCTTTTGGAGTGAGGGGAACACTAACCCATCCACAAAACCTTTGACCCAAAATTTACTCTGCCTACAAGATGTGCAGAGATAAAGATAAAGCAGAGACTGAAGGATTACCCAACCTGAGACCTAGTCCATGGAAGAAATCCAACCCCTGACACTATTAAGGATATTCTGCTATGCTTGCAGACAGCCTAGCATATCTGTCCACTGAGGAGCTCGACCCAACTCCAGGATCCAAACAGATACATACTCATATGCAAACACTGAGAAAAGCATAGGGAGTTTTGTGGAAAAATAGGAGGATGGATAACAGGACCTGGAGGTGACAGAAGCTTCACAAGAAGAGCAACAGGGCCAACTAACCAGGGCCCAGTGGGGCTTGAGCAGACTGAAGCATCAACCAAAGGACCATGCATAGACTGGACCTAGGCTCCATACACAGATGTAGCAGATGGGCAGCTCAGTCTTCATGTGGGTCCCCTAGTAAGGGGAGCAGGCTCTGTCTCTGACATGGACTTGGCTGCCTGTTCTTTAATCACTCTTCCCTGACAGGCCTGCTTCACCAGGCTACAGGGGAAGAAGACATGCTCAGTCCTGATGAGATTGGTGAACTGGGATCGAGGGTTAGGGGCTCCCCTTCCCTGAGAAAAAGGGAGGGGAAATGTGGGGAAGAAGGAGGAAGTGTGGGACCTGGAGGAGAGCATGGAAGGGCAAAATCAGGATGTAAATTGAATAAATAAATTAATTTTAAGAAGAAATTGAGTCAATGTCTCGATCTTCTTCTACCTGAGTGAGCAGTTCATGTTTGTTTTGCCCAAATGGAGGACATTAGCAATGCTACTTTGTTTGTGTGTATGTATGTATGTGTGTGTGGTGTGTCTGTGTGTATGAGTGTGTGTGGCATGTCTGTGTGTGCATGTGTGTGTTTGTGTGTGTGGTGTGTATAAGTGTGTGTATGAGAGTGTGTGTGTGTGCTGTGTATGTGTGTGTGTGGATGGTGTGTGGGAGTG
>OU015756.1:80169958-80180357 GCA_907169655.1 Acomys percivali
GTAATCAATGTACTCTACTGAAACATTTGCAGATAGAGCAATCTTTCATGTTGTGTTGCTCAATGTGAAACAGGCATAAAAATCAGCCGGTGTTGGAGCACCACATGTAGAAAAATAGTGTTTAAACTCCAGCTCTACAAAAATCTACTCAATTAGGTAGAATTGAGTAAGACATTCAGGATTTTTAAAAAATTATGTAAGTGTAATGTTTAACTAAGATTGAGTAATGTAGCTTTGTTGACCCAAAATATTACTCTTCTGATTTCTCTAGGCACTTTCTAGTATACTTTTTCATTAAATATATTCATTAAATATATTCATTAAATATATTAAATATTAAATATATTAAATATATTGAAAATAATTGGTTCTTGGAGATGCTACTCTTCATTAATATGCTAAGTAAGTTTTTCATTTTCTTATTAGAACTTTTATTTAAAAATTATTTCACGCTTGTTGCTGTTACTGTGTGACATCTCCCCCGACACACCCAAATCTAAATGAAAACTGCAGAATCTGCCCAAATGCCAACCATGACTGACAAGGCAAGTGCTCTATAACACTTAGGATAAAGTCAAACTTGCATTGACCTGATTTCTCATTTCTTTGTCTTCTGTGAGCTTAACACTATCTTCAAGATTTCCACAACTCCGAAGAGGAAAAAAGTGGTCCCTTCCCAGTTTGGTGGGAATAGACATAATTCCATGCTGCTTTGTACAACAGTCCTACCTCAAATCAGATAATGCTGGATTCTTGGTTTCACTGCAGAAAAGGATAAACCAGTTTCCATATATATAATATCAAATGATCAGCCCCCAAAAATATACATACAGAAAATATAGGGACTGAGAAAGCTGTATTGACATACTGAACAATATGGTCACACACACACACACACACACACACAAAGAGAGAGAGAAAGAGAGAGAGAGAGAGAGAGAGAGAGAGAGAGAGAGAGAGAGAGAGAGAGAGAGAGAAGAGAAGAGAGGAGAGAGAGTCAGGGGTTCTAAGTTTTTCACCTTTTACTGGCCATGCTGGCAGAGAGGGTGAGGGATGAGAATTTTCATTCGGGGGGGGGGGGAACTGTCAGTTCTCTGATTCCATTAGCAGGTTGTCACACCTTTCTCCTTCCGCCTCACTTACCCTTGTTTGTAATTCAGATGTCAGCTATTGATACCATAAAAACTATATCAAAACATCTTGCTTATCTATTAGTTCCTCATAAATATCTTTCATTTTGTTTTCTTTAACACATTTTGCTGACATCTTACTTTTATGTCAAAAGCTGGGTTCATAAAGTTGAAAACATTAAATAGTTGTAAACCATACAACTTGGATGGCTGTATATGAACAAATTCAAGTTTTATGGTGTTTCACTTTC
Organism: Acomys percivali; assembly: GCA_907169655.1. NCBI lineage: Eukaryota > Metazoa > Chordata > Mammalia > Rodentia > Muridae > Acomys > Acomys percivali. Next base: position 80,171,340 of record OU015756.1, read on the forward strand.
TTTTTTCTTTAAGGAAAAAGCAAATGCTGATATAAACAGAATTCTCTTTGATGTTCATCTGACAACTACAGTCTTTGCAATTTGTTTCCGTGATTTCTTGAGATCTTTCACAATGGAGATTGTATGATTGAGCAAGCTAACTTTGAGTAACAGGAGGATTGAATTCTCTGATCATAAATAAGATAATCACTTTATCTAGAAGATTTCACTTAGGCTAATAAGGCATAAACTGTTAAATAATCGAACTGTACAAAGCATCCACCTGTAATCATGGGTGCAGCATTTTAATCTCCATCTTCCATCACAAAAAGACTGGTCTCTGCTTGCTAACCCTATGATCATATACAGGGGGAGGAGGTCCCCCTCAGTCATGTCACAGGGGAGGGAAGTAAGGGGAAAATGGGAGGGAGGGAGGAATGGGGGGAGACAAGGGATGGGATAATAATTTAGATGTAATATGAATATATTAATAAAATATGTTTTTAAAAAGAATGGTCTCTGTTAGCTAATACCATAGCTTTTCATATATTTAGTTTTATTTTTATTGGGGGGATTATAATATATTTACAGCAATTCCCTCTTCCTCCTTTTTCTCCAAATCTTTTCATATACCTTTCTCTGCTCTCCCTTAAATTCACAACCTCTTCTTTCAGTAGTTATTATTGCATGTATATGCATTATGACTTGCTTATTCAGTATAATATTACATGAATTGTGTTTTCAGGGCTGAAGGTTTGGTACTGGACAACCCATCAATGTGCTCTTCTCTGAAAATGACCGTCTCTTCAATTTCCAAGCTTTCCTCAGTTATCTATAATTCTTTGTGTAGGGCTAAAGGTGCAGTAGTGGCACACACACTTCAGCTGTAACCAACGGCTTTTTATTTTAAAGTATAGTTAGGTTTAAGGTTAAGAGAAGCCAAGAATCAAGGGTTGAATACTGACTGGCAGCAGGGATGGTCTTGTTCGTGTTTTAAGGCCAGTTCAGAAACCATATCTCTAAGGCTCTTTTTCACTATATGATATCAGTTAGGGTTTTCAACGTGTCTAGCCCCTGTGGGAAGAAAGATCTTCAAAATGAGGACGGTAGCTCACACTTCACAGAGGTGTTATTAAGCTAATTTCTGTAGAGTGTTTCATGTATTGTACATTAAATAAACATTAGCTATTCTCATTAAGAAATTGCAATGACCAGAGCTGATAGTGACTGAAATTTCAGTTTATGTGGGCAGAGTCTGATCACATCACCTCCACAGCTAATAATACCAATTTATAAAAGTGACACATTCCATTATGTGAGAGATGAAATGCAATCCCCTTCGTCATAGAAAAATTTTCTCTTGTCCACACTTTCGTTGGGAGACTTTAAGCCAGTAAAATTCTTAAGACATCTGTTTTGTCTTATGTGTTATATATGTCTTCATACTATCCCAAAGATAGCGCATAATTTATGTCAGCTAGTCATACATACAGCAAATAGTGCTACAGCCACACTTGACTCTGTATTAAACATCTGGTGTCAACAGAAGAGATAAGGAAAAATGATTGTACTGTCAGACTTAATAATTCAGAAATATTAATCAGCTCTTGTAATCACCTATAGTATATCATGCATAATTGGCCCTTATGAATTTTTCTCCCTGGTGTCACTTACTGAATTTTATAGCTAGCACTTTAACCAAACCAAATGTTTTAGTCCGGAGCATGATTTTCCCTTTCTTATGATGCTGCTCTGTGTAAATTATTTTTGCATATCTAAGAAATAGATTATCATCATCTTCATTGAACCAAGGTTGAAAATCAGTTTGATGGTAAATGACCCGTGATCCTAGATAATGTCTTCATAGGTAGGATGTATGCAGTGAATATTTGAGTATGAATACCAAAGGGATGTCCACTACAGGCTCAGCACTTCAGGGAGGATGAGTCTTTATATCGCTGTGTAAAAGGGCCTTTGCCAAATGGTGGCGACGACAGAAGAAGCAATCTCTACCCAGACGCTAAGGCAGTCCGAAACTGTAGCTCCCTAAACCCTGTTGCATGCTGCAATAAGATAGCGTTGAGGTTTAAAAATCTTTCATGTGTACAGCCACCTTTTTTGTTTAAATCATAGACCTATGTGCAGCTTCTACACAGTAGAATATTTTACAGGATACCATTAGAGTAGTCACAATTTTACTGTGTATTAAGTATCTGGTGTCAGACCAAGCAGCAGAGAAAGCAGGATGATGCTATCAATACTTAAGAAACATTAAACAGCTCTCATAATTATCACTACGTCTCCATGTATCATTGGCCCAAGATGTATATTTTGTACTTCTGTATAATGCTGTGCATACCTCCAGAAGGTAATAAGTTCCAATCTTTTGTGCATGCTAAATGAAATCAACTCTTTCATATAGTAACAAAATACCTCCCACTTTATTCAAATCTATTTTGTCTTAACCAGGCTTTGGAAATTAAGCCATGTTCTCAGCTTTGCCTGTGAAGCTAATGTCTAGAGCTTAGGTTACTGTGAGATTTAGTTTGAGATCATTTTCTTTCGTGCTTAATTAGAACCCATTTGTCATCTGCTGTACTGCAGGGCTGTTGTAATCCACTTCATACTGTGTTTGAACAGTTTAAGTAGAGACAACATGTCATTCTGGGTGGGAAGTTAGTGTGCAGGGTCCTGAGACAAAGCCACAAACAGTGATCAGATTTTGTTCACCACTCATCTGAGCGTTTAAAGTTGGAAGACATTGGTGATCTGGCACAGCGACCTCTTAAACATCTCATTAGTTGGTATGAGCATTTACGACCCACATCCTCTTCCCCTGGTTCTGTCTGCATCACTTGTGATTGCTGGTCTGTCTGAAAGGAAGAACTGTTTTCTTTCTTGTGACTTTCTGCTTCTGTGAAATAGATCTTAAAACAATACAAACTTGAACACACAGACCTACTAGGAATAAATGGGCTAAAAGTGAAGAAAGGATTCTACAGAATACCTTTCAACACTATCTGAATCCATTGCTTTGTTTTCTCTTCCTTTGCTATTCTAGGTTTTGCATGAATACAGCTAGCTGGTTTCATTATTCACATCTGGCTAGAGAGATGTAATTTTATATAGTTAGAAAAAATATTTATATGTTGAAAGGAAAGATTTGGAACATTTTCCATGAGTTATGGTTTATATGACCTTATATAGTTGTAGAATTATAGCTGTTGTTCCATGGACACACACACACACACACACACACACACACACACACACACACACTAATGAATATGTGCACCCCCTGTGATGATTTCTCAATAACTGCTTGCGTAAGCTAGTTTTTTTTTTCTTCTCTGTAATTGGGTTCCTGATACAAAGAGAAAGAGGGAAGTGCAGGGTGTGTTAGTTTTAAAAGAATTAGGAAGTAGAAAGTATTTGTGAAAAACACGTTCATGTGGCAAATCGCCCCATAGGACAGTGGTTCTCAACCTTCCTAATGCTTCTACCTTTAGTACCATTCCTCATGTTGTGGTGACCCCCAACCATAAAAGTATTCTCATTGGTACTTTATATATGTAATTTTGCTACTCCAAGGAATCATAAAGTAAATAACCGATATTTCTGGTGGTCCTAGGCAACCCCAGTGAAGGGGTCACAGGTTGCGAACTGCTTCTCTATGTGGAAACACAAATGCATTTCATTAAAAAGATTTTGTAATCTCTATAGAGCTGTTTCCAATTTGTAGAAGGAAAAACAATTGTGATTTTTTTTCTGAGGAACAAGTGAAATATGAAAAGTATTCTGCATGGTACTGATCATGGCCAAAGTGAGCACTAAAGTACTCCTGCCCAAGTTAAATTCAGTCCTTTTTAAATTAACATGGTCCTAGTTTCATTTACATTGATATGATAAAGCACTGTGACAGCTGAGGGGAGGAAAAAGTTTACTTTGGCTTGTAATTACAGGATATAGTCCACACAGAAAGGAGGAAAAGGGAAGAACTCAAACAGCCAACTACATCAAATCCACAGTCAACATCACAGAGAAAACGATGAATTTCGCTTCCTTGTTTGCTTGCTTGTGTATTACTTATACTCATTTTACTTTCTTCATTCTTATTCAGTTCAGGGTCTTCCCACATTAGTTAATTAACAACTAGCATAGTTCCCCACAAGATGATCCGATCATGGCAATCCTTCATGTGAAATTCATTTCCCAGTAATTCAAGGTTGCAGCACATTAATGTTTAAAAATATTATGAATATGGAGTTCAAAAAGTATTCTTATATTTTATAAAAACAAATTTTATTATCATATAGAACAATCAATATTTCTTCAAAGAATCTAGACAACAAAGTAGCCTAGTTGTTGTCGTTGCAAAATAAGAAAGCCTTAAGTTCTCTGGATACCTACTGTACGAATGGTAAAAGAACTGAAAAGAGAAAACAGATCAGTGTAATTTATTCTATTTTCATTTAGTTTTTAGAGACAGGCTCTTAACTTAGCTGGCCAGGTATTGTCCATGTATCCCAACGCAGCCTCAGACTTGCAAGTGCTGGGAAAGTTTATGTCATTGCACATCTTTTGTTTGTTTGTTTGTTATTTTTGAAAAGTTCAAAATACATTTTGATCATATTATTTCCTCTCCCCAAAACTGCTTCCAGATCCCACTTTGCTACCCAGCCAAGTTTCGTATTCCTTCTCTCTTTGAAAACAAGAGAACAAGAAAAACAAAGCATTTAGAGCCCGGTTTGTGTTGGTCATCTGTTCTCGAACATAAGCCCTACCCTAGAGTGTGGTTAATGTGCACAGTGTCACTCCACTTGGGGGGGGGGATATTTCCCCTCTCTCAGCAGCTATGGACTGTAAGTAGATGGTGCTGTTTTTATTACTATAGCTCTGTAATGCAACTTGAAAGCAAAGATGGGAATACCTCCAACACTTCTTTTACTATGTACGATTGTTTTTCTATCTTGAATCTTTTTTTGTTTTTCCATATACAATTTAAGATTATTTTTCAACTTTTGTGATGATGTTTTTGAAATTTTGATGGAGTTACATTGGATTTCTAGGTTGCTTCAGGTAGGATGGCCATGTTTTCAATACTAAGCATACTGATTCATGAGGATCCAACAGTTTTCCATCTTCTGATGCCTTCCTCAATTTCTTTCTTTGGTGTCTTAATTATTATTATTTTTTTTACTGTGCAAGCCTTTCCTTTTCTTGATTAGAGTGATCACTATCAAATGGTTCTGGCATCTCCACTGAAGTTTAGGCTTTACCTTTGCAGCTTTGTGCCAGGGCCTTCCTGGGTCTGTTTGCGGGGACTTTGAACCTACCAGAAGCTTTCTTGCTTCAACTCTCTGCAACAAGACTCCATTGCCTCCTCGGTGTTAATGGCTAACAATGCTGCCAAGTCTTGCTGTCAGCACAAGATGGATCCTGGCCTCCTCCAGCTACAATTGTAGCACCCTGCCCATGCTGACCTCTGGGAAATATGGTTTCTTTCCAACAGCAATGGACCCATTAGATATTATGACTTTAGGCTTTCCTCTTTAAAATAAATTTGCATTCTCACAAGTTGGAGCCTCCTGTGAGTGGTGACTTGCTTTCCAGACATCTTTCCTGCTACCCCAGTGCATGGCAGGAAGTTTGTTTTGGCAATTGTAGCATCTCTTCTCAGCATAAGACTTGCTACAATTTTCAACTTGTTCAAGCTAATTTTTAATATATATTTGATATATAATATATAATATATATATAAACATTTCCCTACATTCTCTTTTGGTATTGGTTTTTCAAGACAGTGTTTCTTTTTGCAGCTCTGGCTGTCCTGGAGTTTGCTCTATAGAAACATTGCCTCCAACAAAGTCACACCTATCCAATAAAGCCACACCTCTTCTTGATAGTGCCACTTCCTTTGGGCCAAGCATTAAATAGGTGTGGGGACCATACCTATTCAAACCATCACACCTTTCTAGCTTCAAATGCCAGACTTTTCCACTTCCCTTCCACAACTCTAGATGAGAGAACAATAGGAGAATAGCAATGTAGAAGGATCCAGTGGGTCCTAGAAACCTACAAGTAGAACATTATGATAGGCAGATTTGGGTCATGGGGTCCCGCTCAAACTAAGGCCCTAGCCAAGGACAATACAGGCGGTAAAATTTAAACCCCTGATCTAGCCCATGCACAGGACAGTCTCCACACTTGAGTGGAGAGAGGGATTTGACTTTCTCATGTACTCTGGTGCCTCACATTTGACTATGTCCCCTGGAGGGGGAGACCTAGTGGCACTCAGAGGAAGGACAGCAGGTCACTGAGAAGAGACTTGATACCTTATGAGCATATACAGAGGGAGGTAATCCCTCTCAGGAACAGTCATAGGGGAGGGGAATAAGGGGAAAATGGGAGGGAGGGGAGAATGGGAGGATACAAGGGATGGGATAACCATAGAGATGTAACAAGAATAAATTAATAAAAAAAAAAGAAAAAAAAACAAGTTCTAAAGGCCTAAGAAATATATGGTTAAGGTTCGGCAACAGCCTACTCCTGCTACCAATTATCTGTATTAATTACTTTCCTCGTGCTGTGGTCAAAGACTCAACAATAGTTACTTAAGGAATGGGTTTGGTTTGGTTCACAGTTAGAGGGTATAGTCCATCATGCCACAGAAGTCATGGCAAAAACTATCTAGTTCAAACTTAAAATCTACCTCTGACTCCTCAATGCGGGCGCCAGCTACAACTACAGAGACTAGCAACTTTCACTTATGTTTTTGTTCTGTAGGTATAGCTGTTCTGGGAAGCTCATTTTCTAGTTTGTTTTCCATGTTAATATTTGCTGCTGACTCTATCTATCAGTAAATTTGTTGGGACAATTTAAGTGGCTTTCATAAGGAAGCTAGTCACAAAGCTGTAGGCTAGTTATAGAAACTAGACAAGAAGTTGTAAGCATCAGCCTCTTAGGACCTGAAGCTCTGAACAGGTAGAAGGAAGAAAAGACCCCTGGAGAAGGTATGTCAAGGTGTCTGCTGGACTGTTGGGTGGAAAAAGTATGGCAGACCCAGAACTATTTGCAAAAAGGGATCAGAGGGATTGAACTGTTGCTCTACCTGCTTCACACACTCTCAATCATGGACTTCTCTTGGAAAACCCAGACAGGAAATGGGGGTTAGGAGACCGGCCCCCACCCCACCCCTCGGTATGCTAAAGAACAACTGTAAAAATCTATTAAGTGAGACTTAAATTTTTTTCCTGATATATATTTTGCCATTTTGATTGTTATTACATTATATTTGTACAATGCTTTTGGTAAGATGGTCATTTTCATGATATTAATCTTGAGCCCATGATTCTTTTCTCAGTGATTTAAACTTTTCATCATAGTGGTTGGAGACACAACTTAGCTCTTAAGAGCACATGCTGCCTTTGCAAGGGATCCATGTTCAGTTTCCAGCATCCACAAAGAGTGGCTGACAATAGCCTGTTACTGCATCTTCAGGGATCTAACACCCTTTTCTGGCCTCTATATGCATCTGCACTCAGACACACACACACAGACACACACACACACACGCCACTCAGTCTTTAAGAGAAACAAAAATTTTTCATTGTAGAGGTTTTCTGTTCCTTAGTTAGGTTTAATGCAAGGCTTTTGTTTTGTTTTGTTTTCTACATAAGCAAGATTGATTCCTTGATCTTTTTTTTCTGGGTACTTAGGGAGACTACTGATTGTGGTATATTACTTTTGTATTCTGCCCCTTTGCAGAAAGTTCCTATCAGTTCTGCATGTTTCCTAATGGAGTTTTTGGAGTATCACCTGTATAGAATTTCTTTAACTGTAAATAGAATTACTTCTAATTCTTTCCTTCTTATTTCCTTTTTATTTCTTTCCCCTTTCTATTGCTCTAGCTGAGACTTCAAGCACTTATTGATCAGGAGTGGGGAGAGGGGCATCTTTGTCTTCTTCCTGATCTTAGTGAAAACATTTTGAATTCTTCTCCATTAAACCTAATAGTGGTTATAGGTTTCCGTACCCAGCCTTTATTTGGTGGAAATATGCTCCCTTCATCCCTAGTCCCTCAGGTTGAATGCAGTCAAGGGATGTTTCTGCAACTAATGAGATGATCATGTAATATCTGTCCTTAAGACCATTTATGTAAAGAATTCTGTTTTTGATTTATGTGTCTTGAACCATCTCTGCAATTATAGAATGAGTCTGATTTGATTGTGAATATGTTCATTTGTTTTGTAGAACAATGTTCAGCCACATATAAAACTGTCAAATTATGGTTGGGCCAGAGGTTACTCTTTTTCTTCTTTCTCACGCTTAGATAATTTCTGACTTTTATGCTATTAGAAAAGATGTTCTCACACAAAAATCTTCATACCTCTTAAAATTTAATAAATATTACTTGTCTGATAATGATACAACACAGTACCAAGGTATTGTTGCATGATTCAACTGACACCCATAAGTAAAATAATAATAAGAAATTTTTTTACTTTGCTGATGATATTGATTTATTATCTTTGAAAATATAAAATAATATCACTAACCTAGAAGCAAGGATGAATTGTCTCAGAAGCATTATGTCTCCATGAGGTTCATCAACTATGGGTATGATTTCAAATGTCAACTTGTGCTCTTATGTGGAAATTCATAGTTTTAGATATTTATGTTTTGGCATCTTTTTTCCCTTTTCCAGTTCATAGCAAGTAGATAAGAGGCCAGAGAAAGATGTCTTTAAAATATAATGAATATTTGTGCATGACTAATTTTGCTTAGTACAATACTGATATGAAATATTATTCTAAAATTTGAAACTCCTGAGAGCTCTGGGCATCATGTAGGTCACTTGCTCATTTACTTAACACATAGACACATTATATGTACAAATACATAAGTTCTAAATGGCATTTATATGATTAACAACTGTTTAGTAAAATACTGTAATAAAAGTATAACTCCCAAACTTGAAATATTACTTCTAGTGACATGAATTCCCTTGTCTTGTTTCGGCCAGAGATGAATTCAGTC
>OU015756.1:80196591-80208377 GCA_907169655.1 Acomys percivali
TCACCATCTGTGTTGTCACAAAATTGAAAGTTTACTCTTTGCACACTTTGAAACTCTGAGACAGTGTTGCTATAGTGCTCCCCTGAGAAGATTAGCCCCCAACACATGGTCTCTTGTTTCACTGAAATTGTGTAAAATTTCACCACCCTATCCCAATCCCTCCCACTGTTCTCTCTGTTTTCAGGAATTCAGTTTCTTTATATTCCATCAATAATCAAGAGTTTATGGTACTGGTCGTTTTGTGTCTGATTTATTTGAGATCATCTAGTGTTTTTCCAGGTTCATCCATGCAGTTGTGTTGTACATATTCATATATATGTATATATACATATATATATATGCTTTTTCCTGTTCTGGTAATTTTTCTATGTTTTTGTCTGTTCTTCATTTTAATATCCAAATAGGATCATACTTTATGCATTATTCTATAATTTAAAAGGCACAATATTGCACTGTGTGTATAATTAATTTAAGTAAACACCTATAATCACTATTTATTGTTTAAAATTGGCGATTTTACCAAATATAGACAATGCTGAGTATACTGACACAGAATATATCTCTAGGTGTGTCATATGAAAAGTTCCTAGAAATGACAGTGATCATCAGGAGATATGCATGTGTTTTATGACATGAGTTTTAAAACTTTGCTTAAGCGTAGAAAACTTTTACTTATAGTTATTTTTCCATAATTTTGTTTTCAAGCTATTATTTTTGTCAGATTTGGTGAAATATATTTTATATACAACAGATACCCCATTTTATAGGATGGGATTTTATTATTTTTTAATGTACGCTGGAAGCATATGGCTAGGATCTTCTCCACAGGTGTGTGTGTGTGTGTGTGTGTGTGTGTGTGTGTGTGTGTAGGTACCCACACAGGCTAAAATTATGAGATCTTCCTAGAGCTAGAATTACAGGTTGTGGGCACCTGGTCCTAGTCCTCTGGAAGAGTAATATGAGCCCTTAAACACTGAGCCGTCTCTCTAATCCCTCAGTTTCTCCTCCTCCTTGTCATCATTGTCACCACCACCAGCAGCACCAGCAGCAGCAGCAGCAGCACCACCACCACCACCACCACCAGCAGCAGCAGCAGCACCAGCAGCACCACCACCAGCAGCAGCACCACCACCACCACCAGCAGCAGCACCAGCAGCACCACCAGCAGCAGCAGCAGCAGCAGCAGCAGCAGCAGCAGCACCACCACCACCACCACCAACACCACCAACACCAGCAGCAGCAGCAGCACCACCACCACCACCACCACCACCAGCAGCTGCAGCACCAGCACCAGCAGCAGCAGCAGCAGCAGCACCACCAGCAGCAGCAGCAGCAGCAGCAGCAGCAGCAGCACCAGCACCAGCACTAGCACCAGCACCAGCACTTTGAAATGGCTTCTTTCTGCAGCCTAGGCTCTCCTGGAACTTGCTATCTAGACCAATCTAACCTTGACGTTTTGATCTTTCAGTCTCTGCCTGTGATTGCTGGGGTGTGCCAGAACGCTTGGCTGTTTGTTTCCTTAATGACATTCAGATTTGGACAAGATATGATCTCATTATAGTTTTAATTTGCATTTCCTGATAGCTGAAAAGGTTGAACCTTTTTCATATGCTTACTGGCTATTAAACGCTTTAACTTTTGAGGGCCATCTCTTTCATTCACCCATTTATTGGTATGTAGGTTGTTTTTTCATACTTTTCTAATTCTTCATATAGTCTAGGTATTAGTATTCTGTCAAATGTATATAACTAGTAAAGATTTTCTGTTAATGTGAGGGTGGCTCTTCACTTGATTGCTTGCTCCCTTTACTATGCAGAAGCCATGTAATTTCTTGCAATCCATTTATCAGATCTTGACTCTATTTCCTGAGCTATTGAGTACTTACATGGTTTTTACACTGCGCTTTTTAATCCATTTTAGTTGATTTATATGTAGGGTAAGATATAAGGATCTTGTTTCATTTTCTTACATGTAAACACCCAGTTCTGACTCCACAGCATCACTTGTGAACAGGCTATCTTCTCTGATATATGTTTTTAGCATCTTTGTTAAAAGTTCTGTAGATAGATATAACTATGGAATTTTAAACTTCTAATTCACTAATCTTTGTATCTGTTCTCATGCTAGCACCATGTTAATTTAATTGCTCAATAATGTAACTTGAAATCAGAAATACTGTTTGCTAAGCATTGCTTTGGCTATTTGGGATATTTTGCTTCCATATGAATTTCAGGATTTTTTTCCTCTTTCTGTGAAGAATGTTATTGGAATGTTGATGGGGATTGCACTGGATCTTCAGATTGCTTTTAGTACTATGGCAATTCTCATAATATTTATTCTGCTGATCCATAAGCAGAGAATACTATCCCATCTTCTAGTGTAACTTCAATATTTATCTTCAATGTTTTACATTTCCTATTATACAGGCTTTAACTAATTTGGTTCAAGGTATTGTGAAGCATTTTATTGTTTTTTAATAACGCTATTATAAATGGGAGTGTTTACACATTTCTTTCTCAACGTATTCATTATTGGTGTAGAGGAATGTTATTGGTACATATATGATGATTTTCTATCTCCATGCTTTGATGGAAGTGTTCAAATTCCAATAGTTTTCTGATGGGCTCACATATAGGATCATATCATATGCAAATAATGATAATTTTCCTTTCACTTGTATTGCTTTTATTTCTTCTCTTACTGCTCTAGCTATAACTTAAAGCATGATATTGAATAAGGGATGAGGAAACAAACAGCTGGTTTCATTCCTGGTTTTACAGAAAGCACCTTAAGTTATTCCTGATTAATTATAATGTTGATTTTGTTTAGTTTGTTGTAGAAAACCTTTAGAATCAATTTTCTTCTATTTCTAGATGCTTTGGTTTGTTTGTTTTTTTTTTTTTTTTTTTTTTTATCAAAAAAGGATGTGAGACACTGCAAAAAATATTTTCTGTCTCTATTAAGATCCATGTCATATGTAATCAATGGTCAGTTTGATCTTCACGTGGGTCCCCTAGTAAGCTGTGTGGGTGCTGACTATGACATGGATTCTGTTGCCTGCTTCTGATCACTTTGCCCTTATGAGGCTGCCTTGGCTGGCCTCAGTGGATGAGGATTAGTTCAGATCTGATACACTTGATGTGCTGGGGTGGGTTGTTATTGGTGGTGGTGGTGGGGGGTTCCTGATGGCAGACGGGGGAACAGGGCGAAGAGGGTGGGAGGGAAGGACCATGAGGAGATGGGGGAGGGGGAGTGGGCTACGATCAGATGTAGAGTGGATGTATTAAGCACCTGGAGGTTACAGGAGCTTCACAGGAAAGCAAACAGTGCCAACTGACCATAGCCTAGAGGGGCCTGCTGACAATGAGGCATCAACCAAGGATCATACATGAACTGGACCAATGCCCCCTGCAGGGATGTGGCCAATCGCTAGCTCAGTCTTTATGTGGGTCCTCTATTGAGGGGAGTGGGAGCTCTGTCTGGGATGGACTCCATTGCAGGCTTTTAGATTACTTCCCCCTGGTGGGACTGTCTTCCCAGGACCTCATGCTTGGTCCTGGTGCAACTTGATGAGCTGGGGTAGGTGGGTGGGGTGGGTAGGGGCTGTTCCTGTTGGGGGAGAACGTGCAGAAGATGGAAGGAGTATGGGTCTGGAGGTGAGGAGGGATGGGGCTGCCACTGGCATGTAAAGTGAATTAAAAAAAAGAAAGAATAGAGAAAAGGGTACAGTATACCTAAATATATATACATATATAAAATAAAATAAACAAAAATTTACAAATCCATGTGAGATTTCTAACCTTGAACCTAGTTATCATTTACTGAATAATGTTTGGCTCATTCTTGTTGTTCTATGGCCTTGAGGTGTATCACTTATTTTGAAATCTCTCTACTTTAGACCATAGATATTTCTGAATAAGTTTCCTTCTTACATATTATTTACATACCATAATGCTACAAACATTCTGGTGTGTTCTTGCATCTCCATTCAATCACAGGTTTTTGTCTTTAGTCTCCATCTGAATTTTATTGGCCTACATATTATTAGGTAATGTATTCTTAAATATCATTGTGTTTTGATATTTTTTGTACTTCCTTGTGCTGTTCCTTTTATAGTTTTGTTCTATTATGATCAGATAGAATAAAAATATTTAAATTTTACTAAGGCTTGTCTTGTGTCTTCAAATATAGTCTATTGTAGAAAAAAATCCATTAGCTGAGAAAAATGTGCATTTAGTACTATTGGGGTGGTATATTATATAGATGCCTGTTAAGTTCATTTGATCTTTAATGTCTTTTTAATGTTGATGTTTCTTTTTTGAGGTTTTGTTATGGATAACTTGTTTATTAAAGTCACATTTTTTTATTGTGCTGCGATAACAATATTTGCAGTAGTCTTTTAAATGAAATTGAGTGCACAACTGTTTGATAAACATATGCTTAGAATTGTAATATCCTCTTGATGAACTGTGACACTTAATCAGTATGAAGTAGCCCTCTTTATTTCTTCAAATTTAGGTTTGAAATACACTTTGTTGGTATATTATTTTATGTAGTATAATATATATGTTACACTATTATATACTATTCTAATATATCACATACCACATAATTATAATGATATATAGTATATATTAGTACATATTACAATACATTATATACTCTGTATAATGTTGTATGTCCACATATAATATATATTATATATTACATATATTAGTATAGTGTATCAGTACAGCTTCACTTGCTTGTTTTCTGACTTAATTGATTATAATGCCTGTTTTCACGATTTTACCCTAACCTCGTGTTAGCCTTTACTAGTGGTGTACATTTCATAGGACAGTGAATAGATGTTTCCTGCTTTGTTTTGCTTTGTTTTGTTAATCCAATCTGCTAGTCAGTATCTTTGCTTGGACAATTAAGACCATTATTATTCAGAATTATTACTAAAAGATATGTGTTAATTTATATCATATTATTGGTTTTGTAGTGCTTGATACTTTCCTAATCCTCATCTAACTTTTATTGTTCTAATGAAGTTTATTCTTTCCTATGCTCTCATGATTTTTTTGTCTTTGTCTTTATTTTACATGTGTAGGATTCCTTCAAGTATTTTCTGTAGTGCTTCTTTCTGGCCATGAATTCCTTTAGTTTGTTTGTATCATGGAAAGTTTTATTTTCTCTTTCAGGTATGGAGGATTGTCACATCCTGCGTGGCTCCAGGGACTGACCTGACTGGGCAGCAAGGGAGTCAAGCAAAGACAATGAGGTAATGCAGAAGAATTGGGATGACATGACTGGGCTCTTGGATGCAGACTCCACCGCACCCTGAAAGCACAGCATGCTTGTTACATGTGGCTGAAGGGGGAAGTGCAGTTACTACATTAAACTGTACAATTGTTCTATGTGCTTTTTTCTTTCAAGATTTCTGTTAAGAATTCTATTATCGTGATAAGCTTTGCTTTGTATGTAATTGTTTTGGTTCTGTATACTCAGTGTTTTGGTTAAAATATAACATGGGGCTATCTTTTTTGTTTTTTTGTTTTGTTTTGTTTTGTGTGTTTTTGCATCTTAAAGGATTTCTGATTCTGAGTCACCACATTTTCCTCCAGATTATGGAAATATTCTGCTTCAATTTTATTAAAAATTTTTTATGATTTTACCATGTACTATTCTATACACATGATTCATATATTCAGCCTATGGCATACCATAAATCTCAACTATTCTATTTATACTTATTATAATATTTTCATTGTTTTATAGGTGTTCAAAGTCATCTACCTTATCTCTGAACACCTCTATCCTGTCTTCCACTTGATCCATCCTACTGGTAAGGCATCACACTGGAGATTTTATTTGACTCATTAAGGCTTTCATTTCTAAATAATTAATTTATTTTTTTTCTCTTAGTATTTTTATCTCTTTATAGAACTTCTTTTCATATCTTGTCATAACTTTTTAATTTATCTGTATTTTCCTTGAATTCATTCACAATGTGCAGATTTTTTTTGTATTACTTCATCGACCATTCTTTAAGTCGTTATTTTGAATTCTTCATTTGTAATTTCACCAAATTCATTCACATTGCCATTGGTAAGTCTTTGTTGTCATTCTGCCCTGATTTTGTTTTAATGTTCCTTTGTTTCTGCAATGGCACTTACACATCTGTATTAATAACACTAGTTGAAGTTTGCTGTATTATTTTAGATGAAACATTTGCAGTGTTCAAGTGGGATTAGTTTATCATAGAGTTAAGCTATCTTGTATCATTTCACCCCTCTTGCCTGAGGGTGTAGCTCATCTGCTAAGCCCTCAGCCCATGTGCTCACAGTACCAAAACTGATCTACAGATCTACTCTGAGAGTATAATACTAACTGTGAAAATAACCACAACTGTTGGGCAGGCCCACCTTTAAAATACAATGGTAGCCAACTAAGAGCAACAACCCGTTCAGTTGCCAGAATTTTGAAGAATAAAGGAATAAGAACAGTATAATGTCTTCTACAAAATTAACTACACGTAGTGTCAATGGAAAGAAAAATAAAGTCAATAGTCCTGTCGGCTAGTATTGGGACTACGGAGCAACAAAATCGAAGAAGAAAAAATAAAGAGAAGAAGGGATAAAGGAATTCTGGGCAAAAGTAGAATTAAAGAGAACAGAATAAAGAAATATAATTAAACCACCTAAAGCAATGCCAGCATTTAGCAGTCTAAGATCATCATCCGTAGCCCTAGGCTTACATGTACTAGTAAACGCCAGGCTTGGCAACTGAAGGTCTTGCCTCATTTGTTTCTGTCCCTCAGTTGTTACTGTTTTAGATTATCTGGTGGTAAAGATCTAAATATTGTGTTTCATGGGTTTTATCCACTTTCACAATCGCCTAAGTAATTAAAGATGAATTTTATCTCTGTTGTGTACCTCAGCCCAGATCCTGTGGATGCTGCCGAGTTCAGAAGCCTGGATTACTCCAAACATCTGCCCTTCCTACTCTGGTTTCTGAGATGCAAGGGACTGCTGGAGAAAGTCACATAAATGTGAGCAATGGTGACACTATATTTTTATGGTCCTCAATTTCAGCTGCCTCCTCAGCTCCATTTCCCATTACAGCTATTTCAAGTGTTTGCCAACCGCTTCAAGCCCCTGATTTCCAATGCTAGAATCTTTCTCTAAGCAAATTAACCTTTTTATACACTCCAGGGGAGATTGAGGGTGCCGGGATGGAACTTCCTAAAATCTTGAATCAGTATGCATTCAAGCACATCTCTTAGCTGGTCCTTCTATGTGCTCAAGAAAAATTTTCCTTCTTCTCTTCCTGTGAGACTGAACATAGATCATTCTATATTTGGCTATCATTATATTATTTTTTCCCTGATAACATGATTGTTGCAAGCCAGTAAAACATCATGAAAGAGTGAAATCCATTCCTCATATGCATAAAAATTAATAACAATTTTAAAAGTAGCTACTGGCGACAGAGACCACCATGTAGTCAATTGCTATCCTCTGTTATCTGTTCATAGCTAATTCCTCAGTTAGCTCCAACCAAGGCCACTTTTGCTGAAAATCCTCCAGTGACAACCCCCATGCTCCCCTGATTTCAGAGAGAGCCAAAATCCTAGAAGGGCATTGACCGCCATGAAAAGCCTGACCCTTCACCATCTCTAGTGTCTAAGTACGCCCTGCCAACACATACTCTTTGGCATTTTCATGTCCTTTATAAAAGCACGTTCAATGCTTGGTCTGGCCCTGCTCCCTGGAGAGATCTTTCCCTGGTGCCTCTGTGGCTTGTTTCTGGCTTCCTTTAAGGTATCTTTTCAAATTCCACCTTACCAGACCTTTTTTTTTTTTTTTAACTAATCTTGCATAAAGCAGTAATGTTCTTATTCCACCTAGCACTCACTAGTAATATTTTGTTCCATAGCTCTGAAATAATGTAATATATTTTTTGTTGGTTGATTTTTTTTTCCCCCACACACTAGACTGAAGAGAAGACATTTGAGGTTTTGGTTCACTGTTGTACTACACAGTTGGAGAGCAGTGACCTCCAACACAGTATTCCTAAAACATTTGTTGAGAGGTGGGCGTGGTGGCACACATTTTTAATCCTAGCACTTGGGAGGCAAAGGCAGGCAGATCACTGTGAGTTCAAGGCCAGCCTGGTCTACAAAGCAAGTCCAGGACAGCTAGGGCAACAGAGAGAAACCCTGTCCTGGAACAAAACAATTATTGAATAAAAGATTTCAGCCTTTCTTTAGGACTCCTGTTCTGGTTTTCCAGAGCACAGACACTTGTGTGTGAAGTTGTTCCCAATTTTTCTGATAACAGTTTTACTGATTTTTTTTTGGAAGCAGTCACATTTTGGGCTTTCCCTGACATAGGCTTTGGTGACACAGTTCTGATGCATCTCACTGTGCTTAAGTACCCAGATATGAGGAAACTGAAGTGATTCCCTTTCGTTCCTCGGAAACTGATCATCTGAGATACAGGCTCCTAGGAAGCGGCAATCATAAGTTACTCACCGAATCTTCATATTGCCTCACAAAAGCTCTTAAGTAAACTTTTTTTTCCCCAATATAAGAAAAGCCCGTAGTGTTTCTGCCATGCAACATTTCAATATGCATAAGTGAACTATAATTTGTTTACTTTTTTTTTACATGGCCCACTTTCCCCCTATTTATTTTGTTGTACTGAGAACTAAATAGAAGTGTCTACGCATGTGAGGAAAACTGAAGCACATGTCCAGCCCTTATTTCTCACTGTATTCTCGACGGGATCTTGCTAAGTCACACAAGTCATTCTTCTGGGTAGTTGGCAGAACAGGCATGCCCCACCACTCTGCTGTGCTTTGGCTTCTGTCACTCACTACTTGGTGAGTAACATTTTTTTTTTTTTTTTTTTTTTTTTTTTTTTTGTGGCTGAGCATGAAGATTTAGCTTATTCTCCTTGATATTTGCGAGCCTGCCCTTTTGTTTTTAAATTCAAACACTGATTTCAGTTTATTTCTGTTGACATCACTCTCACAGGGAACATCCTTGTACAAATAGTTTTAAATTGTTATGTACTGAAGAAAGTATTAAAATTAGGATTTCTTAACCAAAAATCCTAAATATTTTGAAATTCAGTGTTAACATCAAATTATCTCCAATAAACTGTTCAAATTATATGCATGCTAGTAATTCAACCGGCTTCATAGGTTTATGCATTCTCACAAGCACTGTGGATTTTCTTTCTCCCCAACAAGTGCTTACTTGTTACTCTACGCCCTCACTCCTGCTGCCTCAGCAGCTCCAATGGCGGAAGGGGTGGGGGGTGACAGGTCTGTGCCACTGTGCCTGGAGTTGTGGACTGTTTTTATTTCCTATTTGATCTAATAGTGAAAATTGTGCTATGTTTTTTAGATTAATAGTAGAAGTTAACAATGGCCTCGTTTCAGCTCCAGACAGAATTCTGCCTAAAAATAGGCAAGCTTGGATGGATGCAGGTAGAGTCCACAGCCAAACTCTGCCAAGACAGGGTAAGCAAGTCCTCAATAGTTTCTGCCTCACAGGATATACTGTCAGATATACTGGGCCAGAAGGCTGAAGAGGATGCTCCAAAATTATAGAGAGTTTTGCGTGAGTGTTCAGACGGCAAACTGTCTCTGTCATTTTTTTTTTTCACTTTGGAAACTGCTAACATTCACTTCCTGTCTACTCATGTAATTGATTTTTTATTCCTTCTCAAGTCTCTGATGGGGTTGAAGACCAGATAGTTTAGTTTTACGATTAAGCTTAGTTGTTTAGGGGTTGAGATGCTTTTTAGGTCTAAATAGATGTTTTAAGTTGTTGGAGAAGAGATATGATAGATATTGATTTACATTCAGAATTTTAGACTCACCAAGATAGGAAAGATGTTTTCTTCAAGGTTGCCAAATGCAAACAGCCACACTATTATGAATGTAACATTAATATAATTCCTAACTTCTTAGTGGTTCTTCTTGTTGTATGTAGTTTATTTTATATGTGAGTAATAATATAAATGCATATATAAAAATTTTAAAAAGAATGTTTCTTAAATTATACATTTAAAGAGAACTTCTTCTTTATTTATTTATTTATTTATTTATTTTTTATTTATTTATTTTTAATTAATTTATTCTTGTTACATCTCTATGGTTATCCCATCCCTTGTATCCTCCCATTCTCCCCTCCCTCCCATTTTCCCCTTATTCCCCTCCCCTATGGCTGTTCTGAGAAGAGAACTTCTTTATGTTGATTTATATTATAAGTATGTACTTCTTCTATGACTGACCCCTTCACTATACTCTCATCTTTCTGATGTGAGGGTTCTCTTCTTACCAAATCATCGATTTCAGAAACACTTTGCTTATTTAGTCAAGACAGTTACTCAAGTCATCTGATTTATTGCGCTATTCCAAAAATCTATAAACGTTTCCAAGTAATCGGTTATCATCATGGCCTTGGTGAATTCTTATTTCATCTATGTTTCATTATTACTAGTGTGCGAGTATGCATGAATGTGGTCTGGTGCATGAGTCTAAGCAGGAGAAAACTTCAGAGATTAGTCCTTTTCTCCCACTTTTATGTAGGTTTCAAGATTTAAACTCAGGTCATTAGGCTGGTGTGTCAGGGGGTTACCAGCCATCGCACTGGCCCTCCTCATATATATTATTATGTGTAATATATTATATATTATTATATACTATATATGTTGTATATGAGAAGGTGGATTTTCAATATTTTTTTTATTTTATTTTTGGCTATAATGTGTTTTGATCAAATATATTCCCCATTCCTAACCTTTCATCTCCCCTTTTAATCTACTCTGCTTTTTAATCCCAACTTTTATGCTTTAAAAAAAAACCCACTGAGGGCCTGGAGAGATGACTCAGAGGTTAAGAGCACTGACTGCTCTTCCAGAGGTCCTGAGTTCAATTCCCAGCAACCACATGGTGGCTCACAACCATCTATAATGGGATCTGATGTCCTCTTCTGGCCTGCAGGTGTACATGCAGTCAGAACATTATACAGATTAATAAATAAATATTAAAAAAAATTAAAACCCTACAGAGTCCTCCTCCTGCTGCTGATCTCTGCATGGATGTTGGACCACGTACTGGAGCAAAGGTAGCCCCTGAAGGGGATGCATTCCTGAAGAAAGCTGGCTCTCCTCCTCCAGCAGCCACCAGTTGCCAATAGCACCTTAGCTCAGGGTGGAAGGGCATGAGCTCCTCCTCGTACTAGCTGGGCTTTTATCTGCCTTGATCCTGTGTGGGTCTTGTTAATGCTGCCACAGCCACTGTGAGTTTATGTGTGCTATTGTTTCGACATGTCTAGCAAATCCTGTTTTGCCACTAATATCAAAGCCCTTTTTTTGAAATGAACCCAAGGCATGGGAGGAGAAGGTGTGATATAGATCTCCCACTTGGTACAGATCATTTTATAGTCTTTAATTATCTGTACCTTGGCCAGTTATGGGTCTCTGTATAAATTGCTTCTAGGGCATTCATCTGATAAGGAAGGAGACATACATTAATCTAGCGATATAACAATAAGCCATTTCATCTGGTTTGGTGGCACGCACCTTTAATTCTAGCACTTGTGACGTAGAAGCAAGTAGATCTTTGTGATGTTGAGAAGAAGCTGGTTTACACTGTGAGTTACAGGACAGCAATGTTTGTACAGGACAAAGAAAATCAATCAATGAAATGAACAAGCAAGCAAACACATGGGCGCAGACACACACACACACACACACACACACACACACACACACACACACACA
>OU015756.1:80212775-80260487 GCA_907169655.1 Acomys percivali
ACACACACACACACACACACACACACACACACACACACACACACACAAGCACAAACACATACACATGTACCTGGGCACACAAGTGCTCCACTTCACACTCAGAAACATACACCCACTTGCACACACATGAAAAAACAATGTAAAACGTTCCTTGAGGTACAGAGGATAGTCAATTGATGTGTTCCCATGGTCTTATTGGTACCAATAATCCTATTTTAAATTGGAAACTATATTTTGCTGTTTATGAATTAAAGGAGACCTTTTTTCTTTTTTCAAATACATTATAAAATTATAAGATTTCCTGAATTTGATGCCTTATTATTCCAGTGCAACAGTCTTATGAAGCTACGCAGGTTTGAAGGTCTCAGCACACCCTTGAGCAGCTGAAACTTGACTGAATAAGATTTTAATTCCCCAGAGATGATGCAAGAGTAATAATGTAGTGAAACCCCTAGCCCTTGCCTACCCTCCTTAAATTGTTCTTTCTGTATTTAGACTACAAACTTCTGAACTCTTTGGTGTGCTATCATGCAGCCCAGTATTGGTCTTGTTACTTATCACATTTTAAAAATTATATACCGGTGTAATTAGTAATTCAGATCTGATTTCCTCACCAAAGTACAAATGAAGGGGCAAGAATCAGAATTGTCCTTTAATCCCTATTAATATAGACCAGTGCAAAGCATAGCAGGCTTATTGAAAGTAATCATCTGATGACTAAAATGCATTAGTCTTATTTCTTGTACCACAATTTATAGCCAGTTCTATATCCAAGGACTGGACCGAGTGCTAGGGGAGCTACTGGAAGAGATGGAGGGCTTTCTTCTACCAGCTTCCATTCATGTCAAGCATCAGCCAATCCGTTCATTGACTAGCACATCTTGATAGACTGCAATCTGTTAATCACTGTTTCAAGAGCAGTGAGCAAGCCTGGCAGTGGTGGCGCATGCCTTTAATCCCAGCACTCGGGAAGCAGAGGCAGGTGGATGTCTGTGAGTTCGAGGCCAGCCTGGTCTACAAAGGGAGTCCAGGACAGTCAAGGCTAACACAGAGAAACCCTGTCTTGAAAACCCAAAACCAAACAACCAGACAACAACAAAAAAGAGTAGTGAACAAAAGACAAGAACTTGTCTTTGTGAAACTTAGTTTGTTTTGTTTTAATGTTCTTTTTTGACAGTTAACATTTGGGAGATGATGTTGTAAAATACTAAGGTGCAATACTTAGGAGAATTAAGCTTCTTTTATTGTCTTAATAAGGCTCTTTACCAACATCAATATCTCTACCTTCCTAGTCCTTCTCTGCAAGCCTTACCCTCTGCTACACGGTCTCATGCTCTCCCCTCCTAAGTCCAGGCCTGTATCAAGCAAGCCTCACTCTTCGCCTGAAACTGGAACACACCCAGAACCTTCTCTATGGACTTTTTTTTTTTTTTTGAGTTTCTCAGACTGAGTTTCTGTTTTGTTTATTCTATGCTCACTTCACTCTATACCTCAGGCTACTGGCAAGCATAAGCATCACTTTAAAAGTAATTTAGAGAATGAGTGGTCTTCCTCTGGGGTGCAAATAAAAGCAAAAGTTGTGGTAAATAGTTAATGCAAGTAAAAGGTGCCTTGGGGGAACCCTAAGAGTCGCTTCTTTCAAACCAGCAGTAACTTCTGGTAGGATCGGTCCTGAGGCAGCAGCCGTCAGCATTGTTTAAAAAAGCTCCCTCATGGTGCTCTCATTAATTAACTGCACTGTTTGTTGATTCTAGATTGATTCAGTTTGCTCTCTGGAGAGCGTTTGTAGAAGCACAGTAATGCTTGATGCGGAATTTCATCTTCAGGCCCTAAATTCCCAGGACGGAAGTTCACGGAGACATATAGAAGACGAGGGGGAAAACAAGAATTTGTTAGATAAAAATGATAATCAAAATATTTTAAATTCAGATGTAATTTTTGAAGATTTTTCCCCACAGAGCTAAAATATTACCTGAAGCAAAGTTTGACTGACAGGCGGGCTTAACAAACACAACAAGGCAAATGGCATGCAAAACAGATAGGGAAGTATTTGTTGCTAATGACTTGAGAAAGCATTTTAATTAAGTTGTTTGCCAATTAATGCCTCACTTCTAACATTCCATAAATATTTAAACATTTCCTAAACTTATTTTCTTACTGAAACACTTCCAAATGTTACTATGGACTTTCTTTGAGAATCTCACAAGACAAAAGAAAATAAAATAAAAAAAAGAAAAAGAAAAGTATCATTTGTAAAGACTGTCTATTTGCCACTTTTCTGTTGGTAGCTAGTAAAGTTTACCATGTCCAATATACCTAAACCCTTCTTCCATCTTATCCCACAAAGAGTGAATAGCCTAATGATAAGTTGTTTTCTGTTCTGAGCCTGTCACAGATATTGAAGATATTCTAGGGCACAGAATGCAGTATATTCAATTTGAATTTATAGATTCAGGAAAACATTTTCAGATGAAGTACTAAAATCCAACTAAGAGCTATTATTAACAATTGAGCCGTCCAAATCAGAAATATCCAAACTGCTACCTTCCCAACTACAGGGAAACAAATGTCAACATTTGAGTCCAAGCATCTTCCGTGTACTCAATTTGGATTTAATTTGTAAGATAGATACCACTAACTTCGAATTAACAAACAGCCCTTCTCTTTTCCTGCTTGCTCCTTCCTGGAATGAGTGTCCTTATGTTTAGTGTTTAGTTTAAGTAGTTTTCATGAAATGAAGGAATGGGCACAAACCATCGTTAGAACTCAGCCAGTCCCTTCATCAGTCCATGGTATTTTCTAATATGACACAGTGACCATGTCATCCATCACCAACCTGAGAGGCCTGACCCACCTGGCCCAGAAGGCATTAGCACATCTGCTAGCTGACCTACTGTGTAAGTGTTAGGCAGAGGCAGAAAAGGAATCCACTTATACTGAGTCATTTATAGTGGAAATCAGAGGGGAGGGAAGGCAGTCACAAGGGAGTTTTTCTGATAATGAAATGTTTGCATCTTCAGAGACTATGGGAGTAAGTGGGGCTGGCACTGGAAGGTGGGTAGGAGGCATTACAAAGCACCCATGAGGAAACCCACATCTGTGCATGCTTGAGGATAGTAGCACAGCATCCTCCAGGGCCCCATAATAACAAGTGTCTCAGCCCCAAAACCCTGTGAACAGATCACTGTCCCAATATCAGAAAAGCCAAGTAATTTGCATTCCAATGGGAGAGTTCAACCATACTAACAAAAATGACTGTTACTGCAGGAACTTAGCTAGGCAATGACCTAACTTGATTTAGAGAGTTCTGAGAACACATTATCCTTTTTTTTTTTCCCCCATGTAGATGACATTGGAACATTGTGAGCACTGCCTCAAAGAAGTCATTATTTGCAGGGAGGTCTCCCATGTGACAGGCTTCAGCCTTCAGAAGACATCACTTGATGGTGTAAGAAAGGAGTTAAGAGGCCACCTACCCACATTCTTGATTCCCCCAATGTCCGTGGTCTCTGTTGGTGGTCATGGAAATCACCGGGGTCACGTGGGTGCCAACACATCATGTCCTTATGTGAAGTGAGCTAGATGGCCTCATCTCCTAACGCCAGTCTGTTTAGTCTTATAGTTTTAAATCCTAAAGTCATCTGGGCCTTATGATCTAACTGGAGTTTCACTAGAAATCAAATTTTTTAAATATTGTGGTTAAAAAAGTTTTTTAAAGAAAAAAAGAAAAGTCTCATATGAGGTTAATTTTATATGTCTATTTGCCTGGCCTATGGGATGCCCAGATGCTGAGATGTGCATTATTTCTGTGAGATAATGTTTATGGAAGAAATTAGCAGTTGAATAAAAAGGAGTCAAGTTTATCTGCTTTAGGCCAATGTAGATGAGCACAACAGTACCCTGGGGCCTGGATAGAACCAAAAGGGGAAAGAATGTTAATTTCTATCTGTGTATGACTATTTTAGCTGAGGCTTCAATCTCCTGCTTTCAACACTCCTGGTTGTCAGACCTATACTAATTTTACACCAACACACACCTTTGGAGCTCTGACCTTCGCATTCTACGTCCATATTTTTGTTGAGAGACTGTGGGACCTCTCATCTTTTATAATCACATAGCACTAATATAATTACTACAATTTATATATTGTCAGTATAACAAAAACGTGTATCTCTTCTTGGTTCTGTTTCTCTACAGAAAACTGGTTAACCCAGCCTATACAAAGCACATTAAACTTTCACATAGCAGATGGGGAAACATAGCTAACACGAGACGGTCCACCTTTTTTCCTTGCCTGTAAGGACTGGTCTTGCCTTCTTGTTGTAAACTGGACAAAAAACAAAACAAAACAAAACAAAACAAAAACAAAAACTCATGCAACTGCTTCCAGATGCTGCCCAGTTATGCATGACTCTGACCTTGTAGGACAGTGGTTCTCATCCTTCCTAACGCTGCACAGTTCCTTGTGTTGTGGTGACGCCAACTATAACATTATTATTGTTCCTACTTAATAGCTATAATTTTGCTATTATGAATCATTATATAAATATGTGTTTTCTGATCATCTCAGGAGACCCACAAGTTGAGAACCACTGTTTTAGGTTGTCCTCCCTACCTTATACCTGGAGGCACTGCTGAAGACAGCCCTGGCATGGTTGGGGGGAGGGATTTGTATTTTGAGGCTCAGGAAGATGAACCTCAAAATGTAACAATTAGAAATGAGGAATGTAGACACGGAGATCTAAATATGCCTGGCCTTCTGCAGTCTGCTACAGAATACCAACCGGACACAGGTGGACCTCCCCTGGACTGGCAAATGACCGTGTGTGTAGCAAAGAGCGTGATTTACCAAACTCCCACAATAGAAGCCAGAGCCAGAGGAGCCCAGATAGATGGTGGGATTTATGATGATCACAGAGGCACAGAATAAACAAACAACACAAACACAACACAAAAAAAAAGTTCAGGGCTCAGTGAAACCATTTGATTTTTTTTTTTTTTTTTTGGTGGTAATCTGACAGAATCTGAGTTTTCTAAGCATTTCAATGTGAGCCCCCAATCCAATTTTTAGACCAGTGTTAGTTTATAATACATGATCTGGAAAAAATATATTTGTTATAGATTTCCAGTACTTTTTTTTTTTCTCACATCTTACTCTCTGGTACCCAGTCTCTGATCCATTTGTAGCAAATTCCAACTTACATAGAAAAAGAAAAGCTATCTTAATTTCTTTATTTTTTTAAACTTATTCTCTTTACATCCCAACTGTACCCCCCTCTTCTCTTTCCCTTTCCTTCCTCTTCCTCCCCTTTGTAGCTCACTCATTGACCACTTCCTCCTGGCAGAGCAGCCTTGCCAGGCCACAGAGGAAGAGGATGCAGGAGGTCCTGATGAGACCTGATAGGCTGGGGTCAGATGGCAGGGGAGGAGGGCACCCCCTTTCTTAGTTTCTTATGCTTAGCAGTATCTTTTGAAAAGTGCCCACATACAATACCATTATGATGTGAAATTCATGGGTTTCTTCTTTGATATTTTATTTTTTTTAATGTAGAAGAGGCAAGCTTGCAATAAATATAGACTCTGGCTGTCATGTTTTCTTGATGAAACACCATTTTGAGCCTCAGTAAAAAAAAAACTTCAAAATATATCACTTCGGTATGTGTGTATGTTACTTTTTGTTTTAATTGGCATGTGAGATATTCAATGCATGTGTGTGATGTATGATAGCCAACTGATGTGTCCTAGGTTTGCAAGAGTGGACTCATTTTCTCCACCAATTAAAGAACTAAAAGGCAGGGGGAAAAGAAGTGTTACTGGAAATTTTGGCAAGTCCGGATGAAGTCACCATGTGATACCAGGTAAATCACGGTCCTGTCATGGGTTCACAGTGTCATTCATGAAAAACAAAACAACAACAACAACAACAAACCACTTAAGAATGGACTCAGGTGGAAGGACAATTTACTTGAGTTTAAGAGAAAAGCAGAATATAGTGACAATTGCCAGGATCAATATGGTTGTAGTTGCCAGGAACAATGATGTTTGCAAGTTATACAGGGTACCCAAGATTAATGTCTAAGACCAATTGTCCTGTCAGGCTTCCATGATGCCTGACTGCTAAGGGAACATACAGAGAAACACGGGCAGCCTGAATGCTGTGCTGGCCTAGTGAGTGCTTGGGTCTCTCAGGAACTGGAAGGCACACTGTGCTCCTACAGCCATGGACTCTAACCCTGAAAAACCCATGATACAAGCCTCTCAAGGCAGCTAGGCCAAGGCAATTTCATGGTTTCCTAAAGTTCCTAAGAGCATTTCTGACATGCCTGAGACACGGACTGTATGTTTCGGTTGCTTTGGATTTGAGTTCCTTGTGCCTTCCCAGCCATTCCTTAGCTGCTTTCATGATCACTGATACTGTTTTTAAACTGGAAAGCTAATAAAGTATTCTCTTTGAGGATGTGTGACTTGTCTCCACATTAGTTAGGTCTGCATTTCTGCTGGCTGGGTTTTGCCCACCACGCTCCCTAGCCTAATTTCGCTGTGCACTGTAGCACGCCTTTGCTTAGTTGCTGGTAACCATTTTTGTTGCATTGTATTTTTCTCCCTCTTCTGGTCTCTACTCTGGCTCCACTCAATTTGCTCTGCAGTTATTTTCTTACAAGTTCTTTTTGTTGTATGAGTTGTGTTCTGTTCATTCATACAAGACATAGCACCAGTGATGCTATATATCTGATCACTATCAATAAGGAATTGATTAAGCAAGTTTGCACTGAGTTTGTTCCCTACTGGGTATGAGTGGTTAAGTTATTTTCAGATCACTAGTTAGGAAGCTGAGCCACAGGACCTGCCTCTGGGTCAGCCACTCCTGAAACAGGTCACACTGTTGTCCCTCTGAGTTCTGTTGAACTGAATGAGGGAGCTTGTGTTCCATTTGGTAGGGTCTTATACACTCAATAGATAGACCACAGGCCTACCTGAAGCTATATGAAATTAATCAGAAGGTTCTTTAGCTCTTTTAGTTCATGTTCCTGGACTATATATTATGGTCTGACAGTTTCTTGTTTGGGGAATGTTATTATGCCCTAAGGAGAAGGAAATTCTGCCACATCTGGAACAACATAGATGAGCCTTGGGGACATTATCTTGAGTTGAAACCAGAGAGACACAGAAAGGCTAATATTGCATGATTTCATACGTGGAATTTATAAAAGACAAATTTATAGAAGTAGGGAATAGAACAGTGATGTTTAACTGGAAGATGAAGAAAATAAGAAAATATTGGCCAGAGAGTTCTAACTTTCAGCTATGAAGTGAATAAGGTCTAGAAATCTAATATACAATAGCCAGTGTGATAACTGAATCAATTTAAGTATGAAAATCACTACACTATGTGTATTCTATTTACACAGTATACCATGTACATACATACAATGTCAGCTTGTCAGTTAAATCCTATTAAGTTGAAAAATAAATCATCACTTTTGCTTGGATACTTTATAAAAATTGAAAAACTTTAAATTTATGAGAATTTCTGTTATAAATATGGATAAGATAGGATACTCTATGTATATGATAGGGGAGCGCAGGATGTCCAAGCAGCACCCTTCAGTAGTACATAGCTGTTTAGTCTCCTAACTAAATGGCACCTTGCAGTACAATTTGGAGAACTCAAAGCAAAGGATCTAGAGCTTTTCCTGTTTACTTTTAGGTAGTTATGTGGTGGTCCAATCATTGACAATATGTTTAACAATGTATATTTTTAGCCCTAATGAGGAACAGTTCTCAATATGTAGGCCCATTTGCCCTTTCACAAGGATTGCCAAAAACCATAAAAAAAACACAGATATTTACATTATGATTCATAACAATAACAAAATTATAGTTATGAAGTAGCAACAAAATAATTTTATGGTTGTGGTCACCACAACATAAAGAACTGTATTAAAGGGTCACAGCATTAGGAAGGTTGAGAGCTACTCATATCGAGGGCATGACGATGGTAGAGTTGGGAGCATCGGACTATTTGCCCCAAAGTATGGTATGGAAAAGTGATCACTGTTTCCGTATTACATGGAGCATCTAGGAAAGGT
Source organism: Acomys percivali (assembly GCA_907169655.1). NCBI lineage: Eukaryota > Metazoa > Chordata > Mammalia > Rodentia > Muridae > Acomys > Acomys percivali. The sequence continues at coordinate 80,220,866 of OU015756.1, forward strand.
ATTCTTAATCCAAATAACTTCTCTCCCAAACATTATATGCTGCCCTCATTGGGGGTGACATAGATGTGTATGAGTGTCCTGAGTGAAAGCAACCCTCACTTCCACCTTTACGGTTCAAAAGATCTACTGGGATAGAATAATAAATAGACAGAAGTGCTACAGATATGGGAGCACTGGTCATCTCTCAAATGTGTTTCATACATTGCATTCCTAGAATGTCTCAGCTCACTCTCTCCTTCCCTGCACGATTCCTACCTACCCAGTCTTTGTGTTAGATGTCCCATTCCCATTAAGGGAATATTCCCAACTCCCTTACCTCAGCGGCTGGAGTAGATAACCTTCAACTTTGATTTCAAAATATCATATTATACTCTAATCAGATCATTCATTTTTCTGCTGTCCATGTCGTCTTCTGAGGCAACTGGGCTTTTGTTAATAATGAAAGGTTGATACAAGTAGCCCAAAACAAGTCTTTCAAGAAAGTAGCAAAGACATGCATAAATTAACAAATCATTAGTGAGTGAGCTCCAGGCAAAAGACAGAAGCTAAAACAGGAGCTTTGCTTACCGTTTCACATGTCTTCTTGATTCGTCTGCCTTAGGAAAAGAGATGCATATTGGCTTGCTGTTTCTTATCACACAGTTGCAAGACTGTCCCGTGTACTTTATTGAAATCACTGCTCCCTTGTGTTCTGGAGTCTACAACAAGGAGAAGACTTGAATGAGAACCAGTTTGAAGAAACCTACTTTGAAACACTTTTATGCCTTCTATATGTTGCTTGCCATTCCCTTCTGTTTCTCTCAGGGCAGTTAAGAGGAAAATGTTGGTGCAAAGGACACATTCCCCATGACAACATTGTAACTATCATATGGTGTCTATATCAATTATTAGAACTATCCCAGATTACCACTTGTATTTTCAAATGGAGTCCTACTGTGTTATTCAGGCTGGCCTTGAATGCCTGCCTCAGCACTCTCAGTTCTAGAACTTTGGGTAGATTTCACCACACCCAGATTTATAACCAACTGATGATAAATGCATTAGCATTTAGAGACACGTAGTCCAAACAAGCTCACTAGGCTATTGGAACTGGGATGCCATGGTGTTTGTTTCTTCTTGTCTGATGGAAAGAGCAACTTAATGTACTGCTCATATTTCTTTTTTAGGATGAGTGAGATTATTTTCTTAAGAGTAGTTTTACCTGGGAGGACAGGACAAATAGGAAGAGGGGACCTACTGTTTTAAGAAAGGAGAACAAATGTTGGGTCTCTGTCAGGCCCAACTTGAGAGGCCATAGAAAACAGACAGTCAACCTGTGAGAAGTAGACTGACTGGGAACAACCGGGGCTGTAATGTCCCACCAGAAGTGCTTTGCTATGGCCTTTGTGGTACCTTAGCTCTCTTGGCACAGGGTTCAGAGGGAGAAGGGATTTGTTGTTGTTCTTGTTCTTTGGGCTTGCTTTTTAAATATATTTTTTATCTATTCTTTGATCATTCACACATGTACATATTACATTTTAATCTAATAAATCAAATATGTCTTTTTTACATTTTTTCCAACTCCAGTCCCCCCTAAAGTTAATGTGATGTTCAGCAAGCCATAGATCTTTCTAAGCTTTGGTTGCACGATACTTTTGAATACTGTATATGAAAAAGACAATGAATACAAAAGGGGATCCTATCAAGCAAGTATGGCAGGCAGAAACATACACTAAAACCGAAAACTTATGAATCTGTTGTGTATCTTTGTGAGCGATACTAGGTTAAGGCTTTGGGGAATGGAGTTATCCAATTGGGCCCAGTGATTGCATTGAAATTACTCCTCATAGGATGGAAAGGAGAAAATAAAGGCCAGAGGGTGATCCCTGCACCAAGACTACTGTTTGACATGCTATCTGTAGAGGCCGGAGCACAAGAGTTTGACCTTCAGACACACATGGGAAAAAAGGAAGGCGTTATGCTCTTACAATCCCAAGTGCTAGGATTATAGGTGTTTGCCATCACACCCTGTTCACACCTGTGAAAATTATAAATAACATGTACTCCCCTCCCCCCCAAAAAAAAACACTATTAGGAAGGTCTGTAAAACAGACATGCAGGCCAGAAAAAGCATGAGGCAAGTTCTGTGCTGGAGCCTCCAAGAATATGATGGCTGCTGACACTTTCAGGCCAGGGAGACCCATTTTGACAGGTAGAACCATAAACTCATAAACTTGTGTTGATTTAAGCCATTAAATTTGTGTTTAATTGTGTCAATAATAAAAGAAGTAAGAATTAGGAATTGGCCTGAAGTAACAGAGAGACAGAAGTCACTCCATAGAAATTTTGGTGTTTGCTGTGAATTTGTGTTTGAGGGAGACACTCCAGGGGCAGGCTAATTTGCATTGCCGCTATCACGGCACCTCTGCCAACAGTTCTGCCAGAGCCTTGCTGCTTTTCTCCTTTGCCTGGAAGACACGCTCACACGCAGCAGTATCCCTGAAAGCTGACATCACCTCTCATCGTTCAGGCCTGTTAGAACTCACCTCACATAAATTCTCCATGCTGAGGCAGCATTAGCCACCAAACACCTGAGAGCCAATTACAAACAAATGATTCTGGGGACTTGCAGTTTCCCAAATGCATGGGGTGTGTTTATCCTTGTAGGAACGTGTTTGGAATTGTTAGTTACAAGACTGTGCTCCCAAAGTTGGCTTAGTTTATGTGTCTCAGCATTCATTAGAGATCAGTGACAGTAGCTACATTGCTGTTTCTTAAAAAGCATGGTTTTAAAAAAACTTGTTTTGCTGGCTGTGTTGGGTTCTTAAAACTATTTGACTAGCATGAAAAGCTTAAAAGCTTAGATCCTCAATGTCACTAAGGACTTTTTACTTTATTTAAGAGGTTTTTAATATAATGACAACATATCTTCCTTTTTTATTCTACAAATCCCCTTCTTGCTCTCTTTCAAGCTCATGGTTTCTTTTCTCATTAATTGTTTATATATAATATACATATTATACATATACATGTTATAGTAAATGTATATTCCTAAAATAGCCTGCTATGTCTGTATAGTGTCCCTTGTGTGTATTTTCAGGTCTGACCACTCAGTGTTAGATAACCAATCGGCGTGCTCTTTCTTCCCTGTGGAACACCTTTTCTCCCACGGAATGTACATGGCAATTTTTTCTCAGAAGAAGTAGAAATATACAGCCTGTGATACTATGAAAAACATTACAAGAGCTAGATTCTGTGACTGTTAGCCACTGCAGGGGTCTTACATATGTGGTCACATAGTGCAAAAGCAGTAGGTGTTTGGGACTTTACTGTACCAAATGCCTTTTTCCTTCTTGAGCAATGGAAAGAGAAGGTGCTGGTGAACTGCAACACCCAAGGTCAAATGTTAGCAAAGGAGGCAAAGAGTAGATGCTTAAATATAGAGAACAAAATGAAGCCAAAAGCATGATGACTCGTGGGTATCTTGTTTCTTTGGCGGTTACCTGTTGATTGACCTCTCATTGGTAAGCATTTTATCAGACTGAAAATTATGAACATTTTAGCCAAGGCAAGGCGACTATTCTGTGTGACCAAATAGATGTGACTGGGTTGCTGGGCGAATGACAGATAGCTTGGTTTGAAGCAACGCTTATCGGGAAAGACCAACAGAGTTACCACCATTCAGAGGTAAGTGTACATCATAAGTGCCAATGCCAACATAAGAGGGTAAGGCTTACATTGACGAGACTGGCTTGTGCATCACACTCACACAAAGCAGTCAGTACTCACGAGACATCATAATATTTCATCTATTAAATATTTTAAGAGAGGAAAACTTAATATACTGAATCAACTGAAAAGAATAAATACAGAAATTAACTCCTGGCACATCCTTTGTTCCAGGCTGTTATACTCTGTATTACAGTCACCCCTCTTAAATGGCTTCTGAGAGAAATTCTTGCATAATGGCATTTTAGTCATTACTTTAATGTCAACAAACAAGGCCAGATTAATGCTTCCAGTCCCAAGCTGTCTTGCTCTCTGCTTATTAGGACTGTAGTCAGATCTTCATTAGAATGAATGGCATCTGATTCCATAAGGCGGTCACAACAGAGGCACCTTCTTGCTATGGTGTCACCCTGCAGATGACAACGTAGGCCATTATGAATGACACTCCACAACTCGTTACTTCCTGCCTCAAATTGCAGTTCATCTTTCATCCAAACTGTACACATGTGCGGCTGTAAGTGGCCTACCACAGCAAGCACCAGCAACGCTGCAAGCACATGGAGACTGACAGAAGGTAAATTGCTTGTCAGGAGGTCTGTATTTCAATTCGAAGCATATTCCAAACACGTCCTGGTGAAAGCATGCCACAACAGCTGCTTTCATTGCTAACTATTTTTGATGTAAATGTCAATAAAGCTCCAGGCCCTTTCATATTTTTGGCCAAGAATGTCCATCTTTCCCTGTGCAGCCTGGCAGGTGGAGCTCCATTTATCTACTCTTAGGAACATGTCCTATAATAAGGATTGTCTCTGGAGGCCATTTAGAGTGATTGAGAGTAGTGATTGGGACAACAGGCTGCTGAATTTCATTGCTGGAGTGGGTTGACAGGTGACTGCTTTTATACCCTCTCATCTGCTAGGGATGAGATAAAACACACTCCCAACTCCCATCCGGATATAGGCTATTGCCTCCAGGTACAAGATTCCCCACCTATAGTTCACTCTGTTCATGGGGAAAAACATAGCCATGCTTCTGAAACAAGCTTAAGCTCCCCAGGAGTTCTGGGGCTTTTAAAGAGACAATAGTGTCATTTAATTCTATGAGATTACAAATCAGAGAATTAAGCAAAACAAATTTGAAAGGGGTGTGTATGGTTTTGTGGGCCTTCTTTCTTCTCTTCCAATCGTCCCTTTCTGGATGCCACTTGTTTGCACCATATAATAAACTCGCATTTACCTATCATTCTAAGGAAGATGAGTGCAGCTTGACCTCTCACAGGTGAAAGCAAGTGCAAAAATTAAATATCAGCTCAAGGGTACCACTTGGAACACATTTGCAATCAGAAATGCTATTGTTTAAGAGGTGACTAAGATTTTTGTCCAGCCCAGAATAAAGCCCCCGATTCTTTTTCAAGAAATAATAATGATTATTATTAATTTTTATTTTTATTATAATAATAATTATTATTACTCTAGAAGTAATTACTGTTATGTTAACAAATAATCTAAAGGGCTAGAGAGATAAGTCTGATTAAGAGCACTGGCTGGTTTTTTTTTTATCATATACAAGAAAAATGAAAATTTTATCTTACTCATTACATGTATCATAGATGTAGTGTAGCATCATAAACCTATTCAACTCATATCAAAATTTTAGGACATAGTAAACATGACTTTGAATTTTAAAACTTTGTTCAATGTGACATCAAAAGCATAAGACCCAGGAAAAAAAATATATTTCATCAGAAGTTTTGTAGTTTGTGCTTCAAAGGATAAGATCAAAAGATATAAAAAAGAACTCACCACATGGAAGATGCTATTTGCAAAGAATATGTTCCCTAGGATGCTTTATGTTTCATGTGTCTGTCTGTCTGTCTACCACAGAACCTGTTGGCTTTTTTAACCCCACTTTTATTGAAAATAGATTTTTAAAATATAATATATCCTCACTGTAGTTCCCCTTCCTGACTCCTCTCCATCCAGAGCCACTGCCCTTCTGACTCTCACTGGGAAAGAACACGCCTCTCAGACATAATGACAAAACATAAAAAAATAAAATAAGGCAAAACAAAAACCTTCACATTGAAGTTGAACAAGGAAAACAGGGGAAAAATGAGCCCAGGAAAACACACTCAATATCTCCTAGAACCATTTAATCAGAAGCCATAATATATATGCACAGGGCCAGGTACTGACCCTTAACAGGCCCTCTGCGTGCTGTGTGAGCTGTCACTTGTTTTATCTTAGCCACTCTGACATGAATAAGATAGAATCTTGAAGTCATTTTGATTTGCATTTTCCTGATGGCTAAGTGTTTCTCAGACATTTGTTTGAGTTTCCTCTATTGAGAATTCTGTTTATATCTATGCCCCATTTTAAAAAATGGATATTAAATATTTTTAAATTTTTTACATATACATGTATATTATTACACATAGATGCAATAAACTACCTACAGCAAGAAGAACCATGAAACAATTGGGAATTATATAAATGTTACATTCTTAGTGGTTTTGGCTATGTTTATTTGGCAGCCTTGAAGAAAACATCTTTCCTATCTTGGTGCATTTAAAATTGTGAATGTAAATCTTGTCATTATCAACTTAAAACATCTACCTAGACCTAAAAGCATCTTAACCCCTATACAACTAAGCTTAATTATAAAACTAAACTATCTGGTCTTCAACACCATCAGAGACTTCTGTACCCCATTTTTAAATTGGATTATTTGTTTTCTTATATCTATTTTTTTTATATTAGTTCTCTACTGGATATGGAGTTGGTAAAAAAAAAAATACTTTTCCCATTCTGTAGACTGGCACTTTGTCCTATTTTTTAAATGACCCTACACTTATTACAATTTGCTTGACATATAATTCAAAATCATTTTTGTATATTGTTCATTTGAACTTACAAGGCTCTTTATAATCAATATTTGTACCATTATCTTTTAAACACAGTCAATGAAGCACAGAAGCTCACAAAAGCAGAGCCTGTGATTTTTGTGGCTAGCCTGGTCTACATGGCTAGCCTGGTCTACATGGTTGTGTACATAGCTGTTTTCCTTCCTCCCAATATTATTTACTAGTAGTCCAGAAGGTAATCATATACATTGATTATGAAGGTTCTCTAGTTATTTTTTTATTGATTTCACTTCATAAATCTGTAATTAACTCCTCAGGAGCTGCATAAGGCCGATAGTCTCTGAGTCTTTGCATGTGTATAGCTTCTTGTCTGAAACCAATTATTTCTTAATATAAAATCATGGGCTTATGAACTCTTGTGTATTTTAAATATGCTATTTCAATCTGCAGCTGGGTTGAGCCCCTAACAGGACAGTTATGACTCTGCCTGCAAGCACAGCAAAGTATCATTTATAAGTGCATATTAGCCATACAGTACAGGATAACCATACTACAATCTACAGGCCCAAAGAAGCTAAGTAACAAGGAAGGCCGAAGGGAGGCTGCTTGAATCTCACTCAGAAGGGGAAACAGAAAAGACACCAGAAGTGGACGAAGAGTGAGAACTCGGTGGGAGAGGGATGCGAAGGGGATAAGGGTGGGGATCCGAAGTGCAGAGAGCTGGGGAGGGACTAGGAGGGCTGAGAGAGAGAGAGAGAGAAGAGAAGCCGAGGTGGGGGCATCTCTGCCACTGGAGACCTGTGACAAGGTAGGCTCCTGAGAGGATGTGGGGGCCACTCTAGCTGAGAAGCCTAGAAGCACAGGACTTGGAGACTGAGGTGGCCACCTTCTGGCCAGGCAGGACTGGAAAGAGGGGAACATCAACTCACCCACAAAACCTTCTATCCAAAATTTATGTTTTAAGTTGATAATGATGAGATATTGATTTACATTCTGAATTTTAAATGCTCCAAGATAGGAAAAGATGTTTTCTTCAAGGCTGCCAAATATAAGTAGCCAAAACAGTAAGAATGCAACATTTATACAATTCCTGATTGTTTCATAGTTTTTCTTGCTGTAGGTAGTTTATTGTATATATGTGTAATAGTATATGTAAAAAAATTCCAGAGAAGAAAGTTACATCATTATTTCATTGTGTACACACACACACACACACACACACACACACACAATTACACTTTGTCCTATTCACAGTGTCTTTTGCCTTACAAAAGCTTTTCAGTATCATGTGGCCCCATTTATTAATTTTTGATATTAGTGCCTCCACTATCAGTGTTCTGTTCAGGAAGTCTTCTCTTGTACCAATGAGCTTAGGGCTATTTTTCATTTTCATTTCTATCGTGTCCAGTATTTGGTCTTATGTTGAGGTCTTTGATCCATTTTGAATTGAGCTTAATGCATTTTGACAAATATGAATCTGTTTATACTCTTCTACACACAAACATCCAGTTTGAGCAGCACAATTTAAGATGCTGCCTTTTTTTTTTCACTTCCTATTTCTAGTGCCTTTATAAAAATTCTGTATCCAAAACTGTGTGGATTTATGTCTATTTGATTCCATTGATAAACATGTCTGTTTTTATGTCAATGCCATGCTGTTCTTGAATTTACTATAGCTTTGTAGTACAACTTTTAATCAGGAATAGTTGTATTTCCAACAGTTTTTCTGTCATCCAGTATTGTTCCAGCCATTCTGAATTTTTTGTGTTTCCATATGAAGATGACAATTGTCATTTCCATGTCTGTGAAAAATTGTGTTGGAATTTTGAATTTAAGGTTGCTTTTGGTAGAATGACCACTTTTACTACGTTAATCCTACCAATCCAAGAGCACGGGAGATCTTTCTAGCTTTTGATATCCTCTTAAATTTCTTTCTTCAAAGACTTTAAGTTTTTAGTATAAAGTCTTTCATTTGCTTAGTTAGAGTTACCCCATTATAATTTTTTTTTATTATTTAAGGCTACTGTGAAAACTGTTGTTTCTCTGATTCCTTTATCAGTCCAGTTGTTATTTGTATATGGAGGGGATACTGATATTTTGTGAGTTAATCATGTATACAGCTACTTTACTGAGTGTTTGTCAGCTGTAGGAGTTTTGGTAACTCACCAAGTCCAATAAGTATTTTCCATATCTGCATGGGGATGTATGCGGTCATCCACTGGAGCATAGGTAATCTCCAGTGGCCACACCCTCAAAGAAGAATGATTCTATGCCCTCTATCATCTACCACCTGCCAGGGGACCTCCCCATCCCCCACCCCCGCCCAAGGGAGAGGTGAGGCCTAGAGATCATCTCTCCCATCTATGCTGGAACTTAGGTTGCTTTAATGTTGTTTAGGTCTTGTGCAGGTACCCTCAGCAGGACCTAAATTGAATTGGTGAGTATAATAGCCATGTCATGTGCAGAAGACGGCACCTAACAATAGTTTTTTCACTTGGTAATAGCTGCATTCTTTCTCCCTCCTCTTGCATGTGTTCTTTAAGCCATTACAGGGAATGAGAAAGGAAAAGGGATGGCCAACTGACGACTGAGCACTAAGTCTCTTCTTTTCAGTGCCTTGGCCAATTACGCATTCATTGACTGATGCCCGCAGTGAATAGAAGCTCCTGTGGCCTAAGAGAAGCCCTAGTCTTTGAAGACAAATATTTAGAATACAATTTTACAGCATGGGCATTTACCCAAATAAAAATGGCACCCCTACTTTCCTGTCTTACTCAATTATCCACAACCCCTGGCATAATATGGAATATGAAATATGTTATATTTGTTACTTTCTTTATGGTGCTGACAAAGTTTAACTATTAGTTCTTTACCATTCTTCATACTCTGTTAATCTGGAGATCCTTTGGCATATTTGTTTGAACTACTCAATTAACACTGTATCCTAATTATTCTTTTAACATTTTAATCTCATTGTTCTTGTTATGAAACACTGTGAGTAATTTTTGTCATTACAAATGCAATCAGGCTATAGTTTCCTATCTAAACAGGAACTCTAGGTTCGCTAGGTAACAGTCAGTTTCATCTTCCTCACATCTCTTTTACCCCCCCTGCTTATGAGAAAATATAACAAACTCTTATTGACTCTGAAGAAGGGAGCTTAGCATTAGTTTCTATTGTCACAAAGTACATTGTAATTCCTTACATAATAGGAAGCACTTTCTTTTTTAATAACTTATTTTTAATTTATATATTCACTTTTCATCCCAATCATAGCTTCCCCCTTTCTTCCCTCTATCTTCCCTTCCCTTGTCCTCAGAAAAGAAAAGCCCCCACCGCCAACCCACCCCAGCACATCAAATGGCATCAAGACTGAGATCCTCCTTGTCTACAGAGGCCAGGCACGGCAGCCTAGTTAGGGTGAAGTGATCAAAAGCAAATAACAGAGTACAAGTCATAGACAGCACATGCTTAACTTAATAGGGGACCCATTGAAGATCAAACTGCCCATCAGTTACATATGTGTAGGGGGCCTATGTCTAGTCTATGCATGCTCTTTGACTGGTGTTTCCATTTCTGTGTGTCCCCATGGGTCTATGTTAGTTGACTCTGTTGGTCCTCTTGCAGTGTCCTTGTCCCCTCTGGGTCCTTCCATCCTTTCTTCCCTCTCTTCCTCAGGACTCTGCAGCTTTGCCTAATGCTTGGCTGTGAGTCTCTGCATCTGATTGAATCAGTTGCTGGATGGGGCCTCTCAGAGAATGGTTAGGTTAGGCTCTTGTCTGAAAACATAGCAGAGTATCATTAATGGTGTCAGAGGTTGGCTTTTTCCTATAGGGAAGGTCTCAGGTTAGGCCAGTCATTGGTTGCTTGGTAATTCCCTCAGCCTCTACTCTATCTTTTTCTCTGCACATCTTACTGGCAGGGTAAATTTTGGCTCAAAGGTTTTGTAGGGGGATTGGGGTTGCCCTCCTACAACTATAGGTTCTGCCTGGCTAGAAGGTGACCTCCTCAGTCTCATGTTCTCTACTGCTAGAAACATCCCCATATCCTTCCTGAAGCATACCCTGTCACAGGTCTCCAGCTTGTCCTAGTGATGCCACCACCTTCTCTTTCCCCTTTCTCTTCGGTCTCTCAAATCTCCCCTCCTCACTCTCCCTACATCTGACCCTACCGCCTCACGTCCCTCCTCACACCCTATCCCTCTCTACTTCTTCCTCTGTCTGTTCTATTTCCCCATCTGAGTGAGATTCAAGGGGGGCCTTCCTTGTTACTTAACTTCCTTAGGTCTGTGATTTATAGTATGGCAATCCTGTAATATATGGCTAAAATCTGCTTTAAAAAAAAAATCAGTAGTTCTCTATATACTAATAAGAAATGTGCTGAGAAAGAAATTGGGGAAACAACACCCTTTTCAATAGCCACAAATAATATAAAATATTTTGGTATAACTCTAACCACATAAGAAAAAGACCTGTATGACAAGAACTTCAAGCCTTTGAAGAAAGAAATCAGAGAAGGCATCACAACATGGAAAGATCTCCAAGGCTCACGGATCAGTAGGATTAACATATCAAATAGGGCCATCTTACCAAAGAGAATCTACAGATTCCATGCAATTCCCATCAAAATGCCAAAACAATCCTTTATATACCTTGAAAGAACAATTCTCAATTTCATCACTTTCCTTTGGTGGGGATGCACTGGGGGCACACAGAGGAAGGGGATGCAGGCTATCTGGAAGAGACCTGATAGGCTATGATCAGATGGTGAGGGAGGATCTCCCTTCCCCTCGTCAGAGGTCTAGGGGAAGGGAATAGGTCAGAAGAGGAAAGAAGAGTGGAAATGGGAAGATACAAGTGAGGGGATAACAATCAGCATATGATATGGATAAACTATAATAATTTGTTTAAATGAAAAAGAAACATGATATCTACAACAATCCTGCACAATGAAAGAAATCCTGGGGATATCACCATCCCTGATTTCAAGCTGTACTACAGAGAACTAGGAGCAAATCTGCATTGAGTGGCATAAAAACAGATAGATTGATTGATAGAATGGAACTGAAGACCCAGAAATAAACTCACGCACCTATAGATACTTGATTTTTGACAAAGAAGCCAAAACAATTAAGTACAAAACAGTAAAATAAAACAAACAAAAAATAAAAAAGGAAAAAAGAAAACACTTTCAACAAATGGTGGTGCTGATCTAAGTGGATATTTGCATGTAGCACAATGCAAATAGATCCATATTTATCATCCTGCAGAAAACACAAGTCCAAGTGGTTCAGAGACCTCAACATAAAACCGGATATACTAAATCTAACAGAGGAGAAAGTTGGAAATAGCGTTGACTGCATTGGTACAGGAGACAACTTCCTGAACAGAATACTAACAGCTCAGGCACTAAAGTCAACAATTTAAAATGGAACCTCATGAAGCTGAAAATTTTCTGTAAGGCAAAGGACACAATCAAAACAGTAGCCTACAGGATAGGAAGAAATCTTAACCAAGCCCATGTCTGACATCTAAAATATATAATGAATTCAAGAGTGTAGACACCAACAAACCCAATAACACAATAAAAAATGGGGTACAGACCTAACCCATGAATTCTCAATAGAGGAATCTGAAGTGGCTGAGAAGCACGCAAAGAAATATTCAAAGTCCTTAGCCATCATGGAAATACAAACCAAAACAACTTTGAGACTCCAGCTTACATCAGGTGCGCTGGCATACACCTTTAAACCCAGCACTTGGTAGGCAGAGGCAGGAGGATCTCTGTGAGTTCAAGGCCAGCCTGGCCCACAAAGTGAGTCTAGGATACCCAGAGCTCTGTTACACAGACAAATCCTGTCTCAAAAAAAAAAAAAAAACTAAAACAAACAAACAAAACTCAAGTGACCGCACATGCTGGCAAAGATGTGGAGAAAGAAGAAAACTCCTCCACTGCTAGTGGGAGTGCAAACTTGTACAACCACTTCAGAAATCAATCTGGCTCTTTCTCAGAAAATTGGGAATAGTGCTACCTAAAGTCCCAGTTCTACCACTCTTGAGCATACACCTGAAAGATGCTCAACCATACAACAAAGACATTTGCTCAACTATGTTCATAGCAGCTTTGTTTGTAATAGCCAAAATCATGACATAACCTAGATATCACTCTACTGAAAAATGGATAAACAGAATGTTCTTCATTTAAACAATAGCAATATTAAAAACAAGGAAATATTGAAATTTGCAGGCAAATGAATAGAAGTAGAAAGGATCATCCTGAGTGAGGTAATTCAGACACAGAAAGACAAACATGGTGTGTCCCCATGTATTAGTGGATAATAGTCATAACTTGCAGGACAACCCTGACCATTCACAGAGCCAAAGAAGCTAAGTAACAACCATGGCCCAAGGGGAGGGAGGACACTTGAATCTCATTGAGAAAGGGGAATAGAATGAACATCAGGTGCGGATAGTTTGTTTGTTTTTTAATTTTTCCTTATCTTGTTCTTACAAATGGGGCATTATTCTCATCATTTGGAATAGTTTCTTTCCCTTTTAATTATTGTAATAGTTCAACATGAATTAATACATTTTAAAGTTTGGTAAATATCCATACCTGGCAACCACGGCACCAGCAGCAGTAACGGAGCAGTGCTGGGACTACTGAGTGAGATGCACACTGGCCACAGCATGTGCCCTGTGGTGGTGGAGCAGCTGCTGAGCGGGTGGAGAGTAAATGTAAGGGGCCCCATGGAGAAGCTGCCAAGCAACACCAGAGATGGGAGAAAAGGTCATCTTCACCATCTGAGGACACATCCTCTACACTGACCCTAATACCGAAAACTTAGTGCCTGAGGACATAATCACTATGATGTTTTGAGGAACAGCTGTCAGATTTTCAGATGGAGCAAAGGAAGTGAAGATAGCACAATCATACCAAATCACCAACACATTGTAATAAAAAAAAATTGGCTGCAGGCCTACAGCAGCACTGTATAGTGTTCATTTGGGATTTTCCTTTGAGCAGCAGCTGAGGTAAAGTAGTCAGAGAAAAGTAGGAAATGTTCCAGGAAAATTAAAACCTCAAGTACTATCATCCCCCCAAAAATCTGTGTATGAAATTTTATCCAATACTCGGTCATCCAGTGTCTATGGAATAGACAAAGAAAAGGTCTCATGTCTAGATCCAGCCAATACATAAGAAATTTTACTACAAGCCAAACATCTGTTTGACAGAGAACTATCAACATGAAATGTGGAGGAATGAGCTAAAGACCCTGTGGGAGGGAAATGCCTGGCTGTCCATAGCACCACTGGAGTTGGCAACCAGTGTGGAGCAGTGGAAGAGGCAGCACTCTGGCTGCTTAGATGAGAATGAACGGCTCGACAAAAAAAAAGCAAGGAGATAGGATAACAAAATGAGATAAACAAAAAGGAAAGTGCGTAAAGTATTGAGGGGCTACAGTTGGACTTTCAAAAAAAAATGAGACAGAATGGAAAGGTCAAAATCATAGCTCAGCAGAAAGAGATGATATGCCTCTGGAAGATGAAACGCATGTCTAATGGCAAGCATAAAGGAGAATACCAACAGCATTATGTGAAAAGCAGATGAAGTGCTCCCTGGGTGTGGAGTAGGGACCATCAACAACTGCCTAGGATGCTTCTTCAAACTGGACTCAGACAATAGAAGCCAGAAGAAACTTGGAACCTGCTCATGACTCTCAAGTATGGGCAAGCAATGAAGCAGGACTAAGGCATCTCTTCAGTCGCACTGCTTCTGTGAATGTGCATATGGTCTACCGTGTTTCCAAACCAGGGTGCCATTCAGCGCTGTCCAGTACAAATGTCTTATTCCTCTGGCTTTATGAGGTTATAGACAATGGCAGATTATGACATGGGAATCTTCCATTCCTAAGATAAGAGCTAAAATGCTCACATAGTCAGGTCAGGGATGTTTAAATTTTCAGGCCCATTATAAACCCATTATTAGGATGTCATTTTCTAGTGCAAATATCAAAATTCTTTCTATCAGGCCCATTTTACTTCTTGTATTAAAAAGCACGTCAAGCATGTTATGGTGTATGAGACTTGAGTCCCTGGAGAGATGGGTGGGATAACTCTGTCTGTAAACACTCAAATATTTTACAATCATTTAGTGGAGACTAACTTCTAGAATGAAAAAGAAATGACCATATATATCCACAAGTCCCTCTACTCTCACAGTTTGTATGGCAATATCCTTTTTCTTGGATTTGTCTTCTGAGTAGATCCTTGTATTGTGGGAACAGAAAGCCGAGAGAGAGAGAGACAGAGACAGACAGAGAGACAGAGAGACAGAGACAGACAGAGAGACAGAGACAGAGAGAGAGACAGAGAGACAGAGACAGAGGCAGACACAGAGACAGAGAGACAGAGAGAGACAGAGACAGAAACAGAGACAGACAGAGAGACAGAGACAGAGAGAGAGGGACAGAGAGACAGAGAGAGATAGAGACAGACAGAGAGACAGAGACAGATCAGACAGAGAGACAGAGAGAGAGAGAGAGACTACCACGCACAGCAACTGACATAGAGTAGGTGCGTCATAGACAATTGTTCCATTCACTGTTTAGAAAAGTGGTAAGTTCAGTCTTGGCCTTTTCATTGTTGTAAAACCTTGAAGTCCTGGTTCAGTGTCATTACTTCTTACTGGGTATTTATGTGTTTCATGTTCAAGTTACGTTAGTCATTTGTTTACACAAGTTTGTTTATTTCTAGATTTTTCCAATTTGGCAGCTTCTTGTTTTCTCATAATGATTCCAAATAATTCTTTGTATTTGTATAGTACTGGCTATGATGTATCTTTTTTTTTAAATTTTATTAATTTATTCTTGTTACATCTCAATGGTTATCCCATCCCTTGTATCCTCCCATTCTTCCCTCTCTCCCATTTTCCCCTTATTCCCCTCCCCTATGACTGTTCCTCAGAGGGATTACCTCCCCGTGTATATGCTCATAGGGTATCAAGTCTCTTCTCGGTGACCTGCTGTCCTTCCTCTGAGTGCCACCAGGTCTCCCCCTCCAGGGGACATAGTCAAATGTGAGGCACCAGAGTATGTGAGAAAGTCATATCCCACTCTCCACTCAAGTGTGGAGACTGTTCTGACCATTGGCTAGATCTGGGTAGGGGTTTAAAGTTTACCACCTGTATTGTCCTTCGCTGGTGCCTTAGTTTGAGTGGGACCCCTTGGCCCAAATCTGCCTATCATAATGTTCTACTTGTAGGTTTCTAGGACCCACTGGATCCTTCTACTTTGCTATTCTCACATGGTTCTCTCATCTAGAGTCCCAATAGGATGTCCTCCCTTCTGTCCCAGTTTCCTGGTAAGGGAAGGCTTTCATGGGACATGCCCCTTGGGCTAGTATGCAGATATAAGTGAGTATATACCATTTGAGTCTTTCTGCTTCTGGGTTAACTCACTCATTATGATCATTTCTAGCTCAATCCATTTATCCACAAATTTTGGGAATTCCTTGTTTTTAATAGCTGAGTAGTATTCCATAGTGTATATGTACCACAGTTTCTTTATCCATTCTTCTACTGAGGGACATTTAGGCTGTTTCCATGATCTGGCTATTATGAATAAGGCTGCTATGAACATGGTTGAGAAAATTTTCTTGTTATGTGCTGGTGCATCTTCTGGGTATATTCCAAGGAGTGGAATAGCTGGGTCTTGAGGAAGCCCTATTCTCAGTTTTCTGAGATAGCACCAGATAGCTTTCCAAAGTGGCTGTACTAGTTTGCATTCCCACCAGCAATGAAGGAGTGTTCCTCTCTCCCCACATCCTCTCCAGCATGTGATGTCACTTGAGTTTTTGATTTTAGCCATTCTGATGGGTGTAAGATGGAATCTCAGAGTTGTTTTGATTTGCATTTCCCTTATGACTAAGGAGATTGAGCATTTCTTTAAGTGTTTCTCAGCCATTTGATATTCTTCTGTTGAGAATTCTCTGTTTAGTTCCAAACCCCATTTCTCAGTTGGGTTATTTGGTTTGGTGGTGTTTAATTTCTTGAGTTCTTTATCTATTTTGGATATTAGACCTTAGTCAGATGTAGGGTTGGTGAAGATCTTTTCCCAGTCTGTAGGCTGTTGCTTTGTTCTCTTGACAGTGTCTCCAGCCTTACAGAAGCTTCTCAGCCTCATGAGGTCCCATTTATTAATTGTTGACATTAAGGCCTGGGCTGTTGGTGTTCTGTTCAGGAAGTTGTCTCCTGCGCCAATATGTTCTAGGCTCTTCCCCACTTTTTCTTCTAAGTGACTTAGTTTTATATTGAGGTCTTTAATCCACTTGGATTTGAGTTTTGTGCAAGGTGACAAATATGGGTCCAGTTGCATTTTTTTTACACATAGACCTCCAGTTAGACCAGCACCATTTGTTGAAGATGCTATCCTTTTTCCATTGAATGGATTTGGCTTCTTTGTCAAAAATCAAGTGACCATATGTGTGTGGATTCATATCTGGGTCTTCAATTCGATTCCACTGATCAACCAGCCTGTGGCTGTGCCAGTACCATGCTGTTTTAGATGTATCTTTTTCACCTATAATCAGATTCATTTTTTTATGTCATGTTTTTTTCTTGCTTAGAATACTTGTCTCTGAAAACAATGAGTGTTTCTTATAGGGAGCATATTAATTTTTTTCTAATCCACTCCGCTACTCTGTAATTATTTTAATTAATTAATATAGAGATAGAGTCCCACTGTGTAGTCCATGCCAGCCACAAGTTTAAGATTCTTTTCCCTTAGCCTCTCAAGTGCTGAATTAATAGGAATTCACACCATATCTGATTTAGTATGACTCTTTTATTTGGAGAACTTAGAGCATTTACATTCAAGATATTATTCAAAGGTGTTATCCAAAATTACTTATCCTAGTCATTTTCTTGATTTTTTTTGGTAGGAGTTACATGTTGATAGATTCCCACATTGATAGTTACCTTTTTTCTACTCCCTAAAGTGTTGTGTGCCATTATTGCACCCTTATGAGTATGATACCATGCTGGTCATTGGTGTGTTTCATAGATATCAGATCTGGGTAGGGCTATTGGTTGCTTCCCTCTTTGGAAGCTTACATGCTTCCTTCATGGCTTTTGGGTTAGATCCAACTCAGATCCTTCAAGTCTTATCCTTAAGTGAATGATGTGTTTAAAATGGGGACTTATGATAGCCCTCTCCACCTTATCGATACTTGACCCACATGGGACACAGACAGAAGAGAGGTGAGCTGTATGCCATTCCAAGGAAGCCTGTGGGGGGCCCAAACAATCTTCACCTAAGAGCTCTATGCACTGGTAACTCCTCATCTGCCTGACCCACCTGGGACAAGGCCTAGAGAAGCAAGCTGTACTTTGGCTGACACACATTGTCCATCTGCCTTCCAGAGGAGGCCTATGGGTAGGCTTGAGAAACATTCAGCTTAGAGCCTTTACCACCTACTCCCAAACTGCTTGACCAACAGGAACCACCAGGCCTACTATCACCAGATACAACCAGATGCTAGAGGACAGAGTAAGAAGACAAGCAATCTAACCCAGAGAAATATGACATCCCCAGAAACCAGCTATCCTGTCACAGTAAGCCATGGAGATACTATCATACCTGAAGCTCAAGAAAATGATCTTAAATCTGAGGTTATGAAAATGATAGAGGTCTTAAAGAGGAAAATACATCCCTCAAAGAAATATAAGAAAATAAAATCAAATGGATGAGGAAACTGAATAAACCTTTTAAAGAATTACAGGAGAGTTCTACCAGACTCAACGAAGAGCTAATACCAATACTCTTCAAATTATTCCACAAAATAGAAACAGAAGGAGCACTGCCAAACTTATTCAATGAAGCCACAATCACCTTGATACCTAAACAACACAAAGACTCGACAAAAAAAAATGAGAATTTCAGACCAATCTCCCTCATGAACATAGATGCAAAAATACTCAATAAAATACTCCCAAACTGAATTCAAGAACACATCAAATACATCATCCAATATGATCAAGTAGGATTAATCCCAGGGATGCAGGAATGGTTCAATATGAAAAACCATCAATGTAGCCCACCATATAAACAAACTGAAAGAAAAAAATCACATGATAACTTCATTAGATGCCAAAAATCCCTTTTAAAAAATCCAACAACCATTCATGATAAAAGCCTTGGAGAGATCAGGATACAAGGCCCACACCTAAACATAATGAAGGCTATGTAAAGCAAGATGAACCAACATAAAGATAAATGGAAAGAAACTCAAAGCAAGTCATCTAAATTCACCAACTAGATAAGGTTCCCACTCTTGCCATAGCTCTTCAATATAGTACTTGAAGTTCTAGTTAGTGCAATAAGACAACTAAAGGAGATCAAGGGGATACAAATCAGAAAGGAAGAAGACAAAGTATCCACATACACAGACGGTAATATAGTATATATAAGTGAGCCCCAAAATTCTACCAGAGAACTCCTATAGCTGATAAATACCTTCAGCAAAGTGGCTGGTTACAAAATTAGTTCAATAAAATTAGTAGTCCTCCTTTAAACAAATGACAAACCGGCTGAGAAAAAGCAACACCCTTCACAGTAGCCACAAAAAATACAAAGTATCTCCGTGTAACTCTAAGTAAGCAAGTGAAAGACCTGTATGACAGGAACTGCTGGCTTCTGAAAAATCAACTGAAGACGGTATCAGAAGATAGAAAGATGTCTCATGTTCATGGGTAAGTAGGACTAACTTAGGAAAAAATGGTCATTTCCCCAAAGGCAATCTATGGATTCAATGCAATTCCCATCAAAATATTAACACAATTCTTTACAACCCTTGAAAGAGCAATCCTCACCTTCATTTGGAAAAACAAAAAACCCAGAATAGCTAAATACAATCCTATAAGTAAAAGAACTTCTGGAGGTATCTCCATCCCTAACTTCAAGCTGTACTATGGAGCAATAGTAATAAAAACTGCATGGTATGGGCATAGAAACAGACTGGTTGATCAGTGAAATTGAATGCAAGACTCAGAAATAAACCTGCACACCTATGGACACCTGATTTTTTTCTTTTACCAAAAAGCCAAAACCGTACAATGGAAAAAAATATACCAACTTCAACAAATGGTGCTGGTCTAATTATATGTCTACACATTGAAGAATGCAAATAGATTCATATTTACCAAGCTGCACAAACTCAAGTCCAATTGGATCAAAGGCTTCAACATAAAACCAGGTACATTAAATCTATTAGAAGAGAAGTTTGGAAAAATGCTTGAATGCATTAATATAGGAGACAACTTCCTGAACAGAACACCAGCAGTTCAGGCTCTAGCATCAAAATTAATGAAAGAGGTCACAAGACTGTAAAGCTTCTATAAGGCAAAGGACATTGTCAGTAGGACAAAATCCACAGCCTAGAAATTTGGAAAATATCTTCATCAAGCCTACATCTGACAAAGGGTTAACACCCAAAATATATCAAGAACTCAAGAAATTAAAAATCAACAAACAAATGTGAGGCACCAGAGTACGTGAGAAAGTCATATCCCACTCTCCACTCAAATGTGGAGAGTATTCTGACCATTGGCTAGATTGGGTAGGGGTTTAAAGTTTACCACCTGTATAAATGGGAGGATACAAGGGATGGGACAACCATTGAGATGTAACAAGAATAAATTAATAAAAAAATCAACAAACAAAATAATCCAATTCTTAAAATGGGGTACAGAGCTAAACAGAGAATTCTCAGCAGGGGAATATTGAATGGCTGAGAAACACTTAAAGAAATCATTTTGAAATCTGCTAACCTGCACTCCCTGTATATTTATTCCTTCTCAAGTCTCTGAGGGGGTTGAAGACCAGATAGTTTAGTTTTACAACTTAGCTTAAGACCCAGCTGTACCACTCCTGTGTATACACCCTAAAGATGCTCTACCATACACTTGCTCTTGCTCAACTGTGTTCATAGCAGCTTTATTCATAGTAGCCAGAATCTGGAAACAACCTAGATGTCCCTCAATCGAAAAATGACTAAAGGAACTTATGTTACATTTACAAAATGAAATACTACCAGCTATTAAAAACAAGGACATCATGATATTTTCAGGTAGTGCCAGAACTCACAGTGCCTTTTACGTGGCACTCATATTCTATGCTAATTTGAATAACTACGGTTGCCATAGACTCACATGTTTGAATTCTTGACCATAAGCAGCGGCACTATTTGGAGGTATGGCCTTGCTGGAGTAGTTGTGGTCTTGGAGAAAGTGTGTCACTGTAGAGGTGGGCGTTGAGGGTATATATACTCTAGCTACATCCACATAAGACACAGTCTCCTTCTACTGCCTGTGGATCGAGATATAAAGCTCCCGGCTTCTCCAGCGTCATGTCTGCCTGCATGCTCCCACTCTTTCTACCATGATGATAATGGGCTAAACCTCTGAACCTGTAAGCCAGCCCAAATAAATATTTTCCTTTATAAAAGTTAACATAATCATGGTGCCTCTTCACAGCAATAAAACTCAAACTAAGACAGACAAGTTGTATGATAGCTGGCAGTGGAAGCCACATTGTTATGGGGGTAACCAGGGTTATGATATTTCTTTGTGATGCTACTGTGGGAGGGTATGAGTGGGTCCCCCACCCCTATCAGCCATTGCACACCAATAATCTCAGGATGCAGAGCAGCTGGGAAGCAGAGTCTCCAGCTGCACTGAGCATGGTATGAACGAGTGGGGAGACTCGTTTTGGGGGACAGCTCACTTATTGATATGGTAAAGTTAGCATATTTCCTCAAGTGGAAGGGGGAGAGAAAGAAAAACAGCAAAGGAAGAAAGTGCTACAGCAGAGGCAAGGACCTTCCAAGTGTGTCAGCCAGGTTAGCAGCCTGCAGGTCACATGATTTCTGAGAAGCTAGTTTTCTGGTGGGGAAACAGAAGCCTAACTGGCTTTATTATGATGTAACCTTTGTCTCTATGAAGTTGAGTAGGCTCAAGCTTGCTTTGCATAAGGAGTGGCCCCAATCTTACCAAAATATGAATAGCAAGAAAGACACATGATTAACACATCACTTTTCCTTCAAAATGTTCAAGCTACCATACTTTCATGTAAACAGAATTTTTGCTAGTACTCTGGGTCAAATGGCAAACTTCCCCAGTGGAACTCACTGAAAGAAAAACAGTCAAAAGAATGTACAGTAAATAATCTCTCTTCCTGCAAGAGACAAGAATTTTCAACAAGCGACTGTGATCTCTGAGGGGAAGCAGAATACTGGTGCTCAGCTGAATGAATGTGCTGCAGCAAGGGCATTCACACACACACACACACACACACACACACACACACACACACACACACACTGTGCTGCAGGACAGTCAACTAGATAGCCAAACAACTGTGAACCGAGGAAGTTAGAGAAAAGTTTCAGGGAATAGCTGAGGTCTGTGGGGACCACCAGGCAATGCTGTACGTAATGACGTTGAGGCAAAGGGTTCACATTCACCTCTCCATGGTCCAACACCTAGCCAAGCTAGAGAGAGCACCAAGGAAAGTATTACATTGATCAACTCAAGCAGTTGTAGCAGACTGCCACTCCTAAAGGCCATCGATCCAAACTTCACTAGTGAGTTATGCACCTTCAATCTGTGTCTGAACTGAAGTTGCAAATTGTACCTCCCTCACCAGTGCGGTTTACTACATGAAACATAACAGGTAGAGAAATATTTTAAAACCCAATTACACAGGAAGAAGTGTTGAATGACGCATTCTCTTTTTCATCAGATTGCTTTTATTATATTTTACTTTACTGTTGGTTATTTATTTTTTTCTGTACAGAGTCTCTGTGTGCCCCTGGCTCTCTATGACTCACTTTGTAGATGAGGCTGGCCTTGAACTCACAGAGATCTACCTGCCTCTGCCTCTGCCTCTGCCTTCCTGACTGCTGGGATCAAAGGCGTGCGCCACCATGCTCAGCCCCATTGGCCATTATCAGTTGTTGTCTTGGTCTTTTTTCATTTGTTTGTTGCTCAGTTAGGTCTCACTATTGCTCTATGTGTGCTCTTCATCCCATCTAGTATTGATCACTCGAGTGTTTCCCCATACATAACTCAAATCCCTATTCTCCCATTCTGCCTCTTTTCACTCTTCTTCCCCATCCTCTCCTAATACCTCATAACTATAACCTCACAGAGCTTTAACAATCTTTAGAAGTCATGGACCAAACACCAGCTAGGCCTTACCCTCTTCTTTCGTTTTCATAATTTTAATATCTAAAAGCTTAATAGAGGCTATAAAATATTCATTTGCTTTTCTTCACACAGTAACTGAAGACAAAGAGACCGCTGTTGTTGACTGCGGGAACAGCCTTAGCTCCTGGATTACCCACTATATAAACCCTATACTGTTATGAATCTTTGGATATGAGGATATACATATCTCTAGATATAACCTGGAGTAACTTCACATACCAGGAAAATGAAAGTGAGCAATGATGGGAGGTGGAGTGTGGAAGGAACCAGAGCATGAGAGAGAGCATCAGGAGGAGACAGTGCTATGAAGAGGAAAATGGAAAAATGGTGGCAGCTGAGGAGAGCAGGGAGGACAACACACAGGATGAGGGAAGGAGAAAGAATAAAGAACATTAGTATGTTTGAAAAAGTCACAGTGAGTTATTTGATGTTTACTTTTAAACATTTGTGTGTAGGTGTATGTATATGAATTTCCTCCTATTGAGCGTGCCTTATTCCAATTAGGTAGCCATTACTTATCCCCAGGTTGTAAGTACAATAATAAACCCATCAGCATATCTTACTCTTACTATTTTAGTTTAGTTAGTAATATATCTACTAATCAATAGATGATGGACAATGATGATAAATAGCTGATAAATAGGTAGATAGATAGATAGATAGATAGATAGATAGATAGATAGATAGATAGACAGATAGATAGATAGATAGATGGTTTAAGTGAGACTACACCACTTTGGATAACGATGTTCTTCCCCAATCCAACAAAACCTTAGTGCCAGGTATTTTTTAAAAAATCTTTCTTTTGAATTGTTGGTTAGAGGAAATCCAAAGACTCCAAAATAATGTGGGCTGTTGTTATTTTCTTTGGTGTCTTCCAGAAAAAGAAAATTAAAACATATTGTTGACAGTAAAACACAGTTCAGACATAGGACTTGGAAGAATTGATCTGGGTCTTAACTGGAAGTCCTCTCCCAGAGGACTTGTTCTCATAGTATCAGAGGGGTTATGCAAGCTGGCAAGGTAGAACAGCAATCAAAGTTCTATCCAACTGTAACACTTATGAACCACAACAATAAAAAGCATATTTAGATATTCTGGTAGGTGCAATCATGGTACTCCTGTGCAGGGTGCAACCAACAGCCACCTAATTGGACTTAATGCTCAGTCAATAGGAGAAAATGTACTCCTGAATTGTAAACTTATCTAGGTTCCATGGCTTTATCGCCCATAGATATTTCACTAAGAACCTACTACTGTCACTTTTCTAAACAAGTATTCCTAACTAAATAAATATTATGTATTTATTCTAAATAAATGTCCTTATATCCACAGAAAAGTGTAGCTCTAATCCCTCACCAAAAAAAGCATTTTATTGCAAAAGACAGAGATACTTACAGAAAACCAAACTCATCAAAATGTAGACATAAACTAACTGTCAGGTACTCAACCCCAATTAATACAGCCCTATACCCAAGACTCAGAGAATGGAAAGACTATAGGTCCCAGAAGGACCTGGACAGAACATCTGCTGTAAGATATTCTTTCCCCCTCCTTCCTGTGTGTGCCACAAAAAAGAAAAAAAAAACAAGAGTGTTATGGAGAATGAATTGAATTTGAAAAAGATGGGTCATAAATACACCTAAAAATACATTATATGAAATTTCCAAAGAATAAAAATATTATGTTATTTACAATATACTCTGGGAGTAATACGGAGATAACACTAGCACTCTAAGCCCAAGAATTGGGTATAAAAAAACATAATTCAACTTTACCACAACTTAGCCCAACTTGACTATTGAAAATACATCAACCAAAAAATATAGCTAACATAAAAAATCTAAACAACTAAATAACCCCAGATGCATAAACAATGCAATTATGAAAGAAACATGAAAAACTATAGCAGCACAACTTCTCAAAAAGTTATGAATCCCACAAAAATGGCCTACATTGAAAGCCAAATAGAGGAAATTTCAGAGAACTCAAAGAAGAAAATAAAACAACAACAGTAACAACAAAAAAACCACAAAGATAACACAAACAGCTCATATTTAAAATGTTTATGTAAAATGTAAAAACTAACTCTACAAAGAGAAACACTGAACAAAAGAAAAAACTTACCTAAAGTATGCAATTGAAAAACACAATGAATCAAATAAAAGCTTCCGTGGAAAGACTCAATAAAAATGGGTCAAGGAGTGGACAGAATGTCTAAGCTGAAAGACAAGGAGGAAGAACTCTAACTTTCCAAAGGACAAAGATAAATCAAGAAAATACGAGTGGGCGTTCAAGATGCTATGAAAATATCAGATCTAATAAACATGAACACAGATGTTTTACATTTTAAAGGCATTGAGAACTTTTCAATCACAACATAAAGTTTCTTCAAATTAGGAAAAGAGATGCCAATCCAGATATAGGACACATTTGAAATGCATAAGACAATAACAGAACCTCTTTCCTTGTCATATTATAATTAAACCATTATACACACTAGAGAAAATACTGCATACTGGTAGTGGCATGGGAGTAACAGTCTCACATAGAGGTAAGCCAATCAGAATAGCAGTAGGCTTCTCAACAAACTCTAAAAGACAGGAGAGTTCATCTCTCACCTTGCCCAAAATATCAATTCCAACTGTACCAAATATATTAACATAGGAACAAAAGCTCTGAATCAGCTGAAGGGAAAGTAGGAAAACATTTACAGTTATAAGCAAAAATGTCCTTAATAGTAATCCTCTCACTCTGGAAATAAGACCAACAATCCACAGCTAAGAACCTATGAAATTAAAAAGCATCGGTACAGCAAGAAAACAGGTCATCAAATGAAAGCACAGCCTGCAGAGGAGAGAAGTTCTGCTTCTACCACACATCTAACAGAAGATATACACAAAGATTTCAACAAAGTAAATGAGAATACAAACACACAAAAAAAATAATGGACTAAGGAACTATCTTAGGTTTTTACTGATGTGAAGAGACACCATCACCACAGCAACTCTTTATCAATGAAAGATTTGGTGTGAGTAAGTAAGTTTGTGTAGAGGTTGCCTCATGAAAATGGAGGGGGCAGCTTTACAGGATCAGGGAAAGTTAGGACACCATTCTCATTTTAGAAGTAGCTACAGAGTATATGCTCCTCCTCCACCATGCTATTTTTACCACACTTATATGAATTACTAGAGTGTCCTCAACGCTAGTGTGGCCTGTACCAATAGTAGGTCTCTCAAAGTCTTACATAGCATACATAATGGTCTCCATAGAGAGACTTCACTCTGGTGTCCCACAGAAAATACAACAAATATTTCATTAAAAAGCAACACTACAGTCTGTAAAGATGACTCAGAGGTTAAGAGCACTGACTGCTCTTCCAGAGGTTCTGAGCTCAATTACCAGCAACCACACGGTGGCTCACACACATCTATAATGAGATCTGGTCCCCTCTTCTAGCCTGCAGGTGTACACTGTATACATAATAAATAAATAAATAAAATCTTTAAGAGCAACATTTCGATATTCCTTGCAGAGAAAGCCATTCATTGTGAAGGTAACTATTTATCTCTACAGGAGGACACAGGAATATGAAAACCAAAACTAGTGATATGACCACTGCAGACGAACATAGCTTACAGCAGTAGATTATAAAGAAAACCAAACAGATGAACTGTCTAATAAAGTAATGCAAAGTAGTGATTATAGATAAGCTCTCAGTGAGATCTAGAGATAAGTGGTCAAGAGAAACTAGAAAGACAGAAATTCTCAAAAGACAATGATCATGAAAAAGAAACAAATATATAAAAATAAAGAGCTTTAAAATTAAAAGTCTGAGGAAAGCCTCAGTAAAGGATTGATCTATAGAAAGAAAGCATATTTGGCTTGAAGACATATCCTTTGAAATGTCCCACCCAGAAAGAAAAACAGAACAGAACATTTAGCACCATTAGGACAACCTTGAGTGTGACGCACCTGTGTCCGTGGAATGTATGAAAGCAAGGAGATGAAGGGTAAACACATTTTAACATGGTGGCCCAGCCTTCTGCACGGGGCTTTGGATGACATTTAACATAGCATAGATGCACAAATCATAAATACTACATAATTCAACAGCATATCAAAAAGATCTATGCCTTGATAAATTTGGCCTTGTTAAAAGAATGAAAGGATGGATGCTCAACATATCCAAACCAATATCATATGAGCAGAATGATAAGTATTATATTATAATTTAGTAGATATAGAAACATAGTAAAACTCAACGCCCAATCATAAAATTCTTGACCAATTCAATACAAAAGGATATATGAAAGTGTATGTAACAAAATCATATGCATCAACACATTCCCCTAGAAAAAATATAAAGGCATTTTTCTAAGAGAGAATTCTATACATACTCACTGGATATGTTGAACACAGTATTAGATCTTTTATCCAGAAAATTATACAAGACAATGAAATGAAAGGTATGAAATTATGAGGTAGAAAGAGAAGATATCCATTTCATATGGAATGTAATTTTATACATAGAACAATCCTAAAGACTCAAAAAGACTATAAAAAATGATGGGATAGCAGGCTACCAAGAAGAGACTTGGTACCCTATGAGCATATACAGGGGGAGGAGGTCCCCCTCAGTCACAGTCATAGGGGAGGGGAGTAAGGGGAAAGCAGGAAGGAGGGAGGAATGGGAGGATACAAGGGATGGGATAACAATTGAGATGTAATATGAATAAATTAATAAAATACTTTTAAAAAGAAATGATGAATTTGGTAAAGCTGGAGGACTCAAAATCAACATGCAAAAATCTGTAGGCTTTCTAAAAAACAAATCATGTCAACAATCCCAATTCACATTATCCACTGAAAAATAAAACAGATTATCTAGAAATAAATATAACTAAAAAAGTAAATGACACCTTTAAAGACAATTACAAAACACAGGTTGAAGATACTGACAATGGCTCTGAAAGACAGGAACTTCTCATGTTCATTAGAAAACTTAACAATGCTCAGATGCATACTACACAACACAATCTATGAATTCAGTGCAGTCTCCATCAAAATCCAGATGCTATTTTTCAGAAACAAAATCTAAAATTTTATATGAAATCACAAATACCCTAAAAATCCAAAGAAATCATGAGAAAAAGTGTACAAACCTGAAAACATAGCAACATCCAGTTTTAGGACATAACTAAACCTATAATATTTAGGAATAAAAGAAGACTGGACAATAGATCAGCTTTAGGGCCCAATAAATAAGCCTGCATATCTACAGTGATCTGATTTTTGACAGAGGCAAAAACATAGTTTTATAAAATACAGCTTTTTCAATAATGTGAAAACTAGACCTACACATGTAAAAGGCTCACACTCTGTCTGACGCTGATAAGTACTAATATAATTTTTATTCCATTTTATTATTTTATAGCATTTCAAAGACAAAATCAGGAGCAGTGAGGTGGCTCAGCAGGTAAAGGTTGAAAACCTGAGATCACAGGACCCACAGATGTGGACACGCACTCGTGCTCATACACAACACATACACATGAAATAAAATTTAAAGAGCAAAATATAAAAATAATTAGAAACCCATATTAATGGTATAACAGCATAAAGATAAAATGTGTGATATCAATAACTTAGGAATATGTTATAAAAGAACAGATTTATATTGATTTAAAGTACAATTTATATATAATTAAAATATGTCATTGGAGCTCTAAGTTGTCATATGTAATCCTCACTGTAACTTCAAAGATACTATTTAATGGACCATTACACATTCCAAAAGACATGTGAAAAGAATCAAAATGTATCACTTAAAAGTATGTCCACAAAACTCAAAGGGGACATGGAAGTGGGAAATGAGGTACTGAAAAACTTAAATAGGAAAACTAAAACTTTTTATGTCGCATCAGGAGCAAGTCAGGGAAGTCTTTTCAGCTTATGCTGAGTTCCTGTGTAGGAAACCATAGATGATACAAGTCAAGGAAAACACAAAGATATAGATCGAGCTGTAAGGAAAATTCTGTCCTTTTTTTGCTGTTTATCTGTGAAGAGATGCCACAAAAATCACCAGCAATAAAACACATCAATTTAAAAGGTAATTATCGTAAAGATGCAAGATAACACAATCAATACCTAAAAGTCAACCGCACCTTTCTATTCTAGCAACAACCCAATTAGAATTTGTCGTTACAAAATTATCGTATTACCGCTCTTGAAAAATGAAGTGCTTACATGTACACATAGCAACCTGGGCATGGCCAAGATGAAGAAGGTAACAAAAACTGAGTATCTTATATTCTTGGATAGGAATAACCAAATACTATCAACACACCAGTTCTAACTAACTTGATTTATAGTTTCACTGAACTCTCAATAAAAACCCTACCAAGTTATTTTGAGCACATCAGCAAAAGGATGTTAAAGCTTGTATGGAGAGTGTAAAAGTTCAGAATATTGTACACAATATTTTAAAAGCATAAAGGTAGAGGACTGACACTACTTCACTTCAAAACTTAAAGTATGGAAACCCAGATAGTGTGGTGCTGTGAATATTAATATGATATGAAATAAACGCCAAGATTAGATGCATGGTAACTGACCACAAATGAGATAATGCCGTACAGTACCAGAAAGACTGTCCCAACAAGTGTTGCTAGAATAACTGGATCGGCATAGAAGGACTGAAAATATACTTGAAAATGATAAAGCTTTAAAAGAATAATCATTGTTGTGATAATATAAGTCAGAATATACCGTAAGTGTCTTTCTGGGTTACCTCAGTCAGGATGATCTTTTCTAGTTCCATGCATTTGCCTGTAAATTTCAAGATTTCCTTGATTTTAAAAGCTGAGTAGTATTCCATTGTGTAAATGTACTAAAGTTTCTTTATCCATTCTTCAGTTGAGGGACATCTAGGTTGTTTCCAGATTCTAGCTACTATTAATAAAGCTGCTATGAACACAGTTGAGGAAATGTCCTTGTTATATGGTGGAACATCTTTTGGGTATATGCCCAGGAATGGTATAGCTGGGCCTTGGGGTAGCACTAGTCCCAATTTTCTGAGACTTGATAGGCTGTAATCAGACACTAGGGGAAGGAGGGCCCCCAGTGTCAGAGGTCTATAGGAGGGGAATAGGGCTGAAGAGAAAAGGAGAGTCGGATGGGAAGATACAAGACAGGGGATAAACAATCAGGATGTAAGATGAATAAATTATAATAAATAAGAAAGAATAATCAAAAATTTAAATTGTACTTTCTTATAGACAACCAAGCTTTATTGCTTTAAAATATACAAAGGTGACTTCTCAAGCCAAAATAATGAGGCAGATAAAGTAATATAAGAAGGAAACAATCATAAAAGAAACATTCCAGGAATTTGTCAATCAAAATCCAGATAACAACTGATCATGGAGTGCCCCACCCCAGTAGAGATATCTACAACACAAATCCTGAACCTAAGGCTCAGGGAACATCACAGAAGAGGGAACAGAAAGACTTTTAACGCTAGAAAGATAAGAAGTCTGATGTGCAAATGAGTCTCCTAGAAATGACAAAAATGCTTCACGCTAAACAATAACAGCACCAACAGACATGCTAACATGGAAAGGGAAAAATCCAAGGGCCCTTCTCAGAGGCAAGGAACAAAGAAATCTAAGGGAAGCTGATGAGAAAAGACCTAGTCTTCCCCAGTGAAGGTCCCCTAACTGGTTATCAAATAGGAAATGATCATCCCTGAAACCATATACATGCAACACTGTTCACAGCATATTAACCAATATATTTGTATGCATGTATGTGCAAGTGAGTGTGTGTGTGTGTGTGTGTGTGTGTGTGAGGGAGACACACACACACATACACACAGGGGGTGGGGGTGGGGGAGACAAGGGAAGGAGAAGAGGGGAGGGAGACGGAGAGCATAATAATTATGAGGTGTGGAGCGCCACAGATAGCAGCGCCCCCTGCTGCTGCCCCAGAGCAATGCGCATGCGCAATGTGCTCTTGAATGAGCCCCTTATGTGCATGTGCAATGGTATGACCCTCGGTGGCGCGATCTTTCTGCACCAATTGTGAGTGACAACGTGGCAGGCTCTGATTGGAGCAGTCGCACTATAAAGGCTTTCTGGGTCGGTCCTCGGGGTCAACCGTTATTCAAGAATCCTGAGTAAACTGCCACAAGAAGAGTTCCCGGTGTTGGTGTCTTTCCTGCTGGTTGGGGGCAGCACCGACAATGAGGAAGTCAGGAGCTTGAGTGGGAATGGAGGAATGGAGGAAAGACAGGAGAGAAAGGAAAGGGAATCACAGAACCTGATGTAATTATATTTTAATAAAAAAAAAAAAACCCTGTTAGTTAAAAAAATAAAAGAAACCCATGAGTGATCCAAATAAGGAAAACAACACACTTATATAAGAAATAAGAAATTATATAGCAAAGTACAAGTGTGTGTATAAAATTTTAAAAAAATAATAAAGGTTATAAACCGTTAATGATTTTAACAATATATAAGAAAGTTGATTAGTGACTCAAAATATGAGACATATAAAACAGAATAAAATTATTTATATAATCATAATCTTATTTGGAAATATGTGTAGCTATTTACAAAAGATATTTCTTGAAATTTTTTCAAAATACATGAATAATACTAATTTTAACTGAACACTGATTTTAAAGCCTAAATATTCATAAAACACATCATAAGACTAAAAAGATGTATGGTGTTCATAATGCAAGGTAGAGTCAGAAGGCTCTTTTCACTGGTAATAATGGGAAAGACATTTCTCAAAAGGCACAGATAGATGGATTAAAAAATAAAAAATCAGGGCTGAGGAGATTGCACAGTAGTTAACACACTCCCTGTGCAAGCATTGACTGAGGGGGTTCCTACAACTTGTGTCACAGCAGGATGGGCTTGAAGACCTCTCTGTAACCCCAGCCTGTGGAAGAGAGAAACAAGCTATCTGGGCAAGCCATCTAGCAAGGCTAGCTATATCTGAGAACTCTGAGTTTACCTGAGAGACCCCACCTTGATAAATAAGGTGGAAGGGTGATTGAGGATGATTCTTGATATCAACCTTAGACCTCTACATGTGTGCACACATGTCTACTCCCACATGCATCCACAAACATGAAAACATGCATACATGTAGGCATACCATATCAAGTAAAAATAAGAGAAGAAAATCAAGATTGAATTACATGCTACGTACATGAAACAAACACTAAAATTGTTAACTGATAAAAATAATAAAATGATTTTTGTGTAAATAATAAACCAAGTGCACAAAAATGGCTAAGTAAAAATTACAGATGTAATGTAAAAATAACTATGAGAATAAAATGAAGGACCTTAAAAATGAAAAAAATTATCAGTTCACTGATAATCAGTAGGTTATACATGCATCAAACATTCAAGCTCTCACATGTATGAAGCTACCACCAACCACATAGAAATGAGAACCAGGCAATTCTACTGACCTCAAACAGTCCTCTTTTAATAAGGACTAGAACTGTCTTGATATCACTAGAGAAAAATAGAAGACTTCACATTATATGCCAATTGGAATTAATAGACTATGTAGTAAGCCACACACCAGAGCAGATTATTTTATTTTTGAAGCACACATGAAATATTCTTTAGGAAGATATTGGGCTATATTATCAGTAAGCTTGAAGATATTCTTACTTAAACCATGGAAATTGTCTATTATCAGAAGAAAATAAATATCAGAAATAAAATTACTACAAATAAGTATGAACTAAACAATATGCTTTTAACAAAATATTGGTTATGAAATAATCATGAAAGAAATTAGAAAATATCTTAACATAAAAATGAAAATATACAAAAATTTATGGAATGTACTGAAAGAAGTGATAGTGGGGGAAATTTATAAATGTAAATTCCTATATTATAAAAAGGATCATGTTAATTTGGTAATCTCCATATACATTTTAAGGAACTTGATAAAATAAAAATAATTAAATCTATTGCTATCAGAAGAAAGTAATAGAGAACAGAAGACAGATCAAGGATAGAAAAACTATAGAGAAAATCAACACCAAGTGTAGTTATTCAAAAATGGGAATAAAATGGGGCTAGAGAAATTGCTAAGCAGTTAAGAGCACTGGCTGCTCTTCCAAGGTACTAGTGTTCAATTTCCAGCACCTACAGGGCAGCTCATAACTGTTAACTCCATTTCCAGGGGATCTGACACCTCACAAATACATACATGCAGGCAAAACACAAATGCACATGGAATAAAAGTAAATAAGCAAAATGGACAAAACTCTATCTAGATGAACTGAGGAAAAAGAGAAAGAAAAATTGTAAATTAAAGTCATTGTTGCTGCTTTTATTTTGAGGATACATGGATTCCTTCAAAATGGAACCCTGGTGTGCTGGAGAGACAATTGGTTAGAGGCTGCCAGTGGCATCCTGCATCTTCATGAACCTGAAGCAAATCATCTGGTTTGTTTGTAGGAAAATATGTGTCATGTGGAAAGCCAAAGGACAGGAGCTGTCAGCAGCAGCCTCAGACCCGATGAAATCCTGAAACACTAGGCTTTTGATTAGCCTGAGTGCTCAGCAAAGTAGAAGAGCAAAGAGAGGGCCTCTCGCTCACAGCTTCCTGGAAAGAAGGAAAACGTGGAAAGGATTCCAAGGTCTACTGGTGGACGCTTAGCAAAATCAAATATTTAACCGGGAGACTTTCTCTGGTACAGCAAGCAGACACCAGAGAGGAGACCCACCGTGCTGCTGCAACCCAGTAATGGGTTCACTCATTACACCATCCAGGAAAAAACAAAAACAAAACAAACAAACAAAAAAAATCAAACGTATAACTGAGATTCTCAGCTTAGAAAACCACAGAAGACACTTTTAACTTCCAAACCCAAAGCTCCTACTCCTCAATGGGAAAAAAACAACAATTAATTTTAAGTACAAACCCAGTAGACAGAGAAGTGGGTTCAGATTCATGTCAGCAAGTACATTTTAGGACCAAGTGAAACTAGACACAATCAAGTTAGATCAGTAGAACTACCTTTATCAGAGCTGCCCGCTTCCACTAAGAGCCACCTGATTTCAAACAATATTGCCAAGCTACAGTAATGAAACAGTGTAATACTGCCTCACAGACACACAGCAGTGAGATGGTATAGACAACCCAAATAAATTATTTCGCATGTGACATTTAACGAAAAGCTAGGCTAAAAACCACACATTGGAGAAACAATAGCATTTTAAACAAATGGTGATTGGAAAACTGGACATTGACGTGTAGAGTGAAATAGATCTCTTTCTCACTCTCACTTCACAGAGATTAACTTGAAGTAGATTAAGTACTGCAGTAAAAATCAAAATTCTGAAGTTTCTAGGAAAACGAAGTGAAAATATTTTGAGGTACGAACACGTGAAAGGAGTTACCAGGAACTGAGACATGGAATTGCATGACATTTAAAAGCTCCACACAGCAAAGTAAAGCACGGGATTGAAGACATAACATACATGGCGGAACAAAGAAAAACATGAGACTTAAGAGGTGACACATACAACGGGACAGTATCGTTGCCAGCTACTTATTTGACAGTCATTCTGAATAATTTAAATATAAAACAATTCAAACCATAATTTCTAGAATGAACCATATTTTTGAACCGTAGCTGACCACAAATAAGTGAAGCCACAGAAAGAAAGACTTAGGGTGAGGGTATATTTTTTGTCAGTCTTTGCATTGCTCTGAAAAAAAAAAAAAACCTCATTTAAACAGAAAGGCTAGACCATGGATATTTGTCCATGTCAGAGCCCTGGAGTACAGAAGTTCAAAATTAAGATATTTCCTCTATTAGTGCCAGGATCTGTCCCAGGCGTAGCTCCGTTGGCTTATGGCAACATAATTCTAACATGGTATTTTCCTGGTATACTTGTCCGACTTTACCCTTTAAAAGGTGTGTGTGTGGGGTCTATTGGATTAACGTTCTTCCTACTGGTATTGTATTAACTCAATAATCTACCAAGATCTTTTTTTTAGCTAAGGCTGCATTCACCTCACCAAGGGTCAGAATTTCATCATCACTTGGGCAAACAAGAGGTCAACCCATAACACCAGCTGCACTCCTAAATCTTCAGACTTGGGGATAGGAATTTATGAGCCATTCCTTCTTGGGAGGAGCTATAGACATTCCCTGTTAGGGCTGTGCTCAACTATCCTAATCTTGGACAAGATCTGATATTCCAAGTTGGACTTTCTGGTTTCTGAGGTTTCACCACCAGACATGTGGAGAATGTAATTTCTAATATCCCTGTCTCTTATCAAGCAATACCAACGCATTGCAGGTGGTTTATCTGATTTTTCTTCATTGGGAAACTTTCAAGTTGTGTTTAGAAAAATTCAGATTTGAGAGCCTGCTGTGTTGAGAATGAGACACCTCTATTGAAATGTGTATTAGCATAAGAATTCCTCATTATTTTTGAATTTATTTTAGTCAGAAAACATTGAGTCATTTCCTTCTATTCAGTAAATTGAGCATTTTTTTCTTCAGCAAAAAGGAGCTGTTAGGCATTTGGTGGTTAGGTTCTAGTCAGCTGAGATGACTCAAGAAACCAAGTAAGTCTTGTCTCAAGTTAGTATTTTTTTTTTTTTGATTCATTGGAAACCCACATGTGTTTGTGATAATTATTTCACCTCACCAACCATTCATATATGATAGTTTATTCCCAGAGAGATGGCATGGGGGACACTGTGGCAAAGACTAAATTTTGTAATGCTAGAGAGTCCTAAAATAGGTCCTTTATAAAAGACTATCTAGCTGCTCACTCTGAGCTGGGCATTGGACTACCCAAATTGTGGGGATGTTGGTGAAGATCACATTCATTTCCCTCATGGCTCTCTGCAGTGCCTGGAAGAGACTTCCTTTTGGACCAATAGACTCTAACACCTCTTCTGGAATTGATTCCAACTGATGATGAGCTACATCTGGCCTGTGAAATGAAAATAGCAAAACCTTTGCTTGAGTCCAAGTTAAGTGGATCTACATCATCTGCTCAGTCAACTTTTGCCAAGATGGATGATGCTGTATCAGTGTTCCATAATTTCAGAGGTGGATTTCCCCTCTTTAAAAAACAAAGTATTTTCCTTTATATATAAGCAATGGTAGAGGGGGAAAAACACAACCTAACTCTGCCTCATGTGAAATGAATTTTGGCTCCCTTGTATGTTTGGAAACAAAACCCTTAAAATAATTTTAGCTGATCTTTTTCTTTTTTCTTTTCTCTTTTTTTTTTTTTTTTGGATCATTGCCATCCTAGCCCTTATCATGATGCACCAGGGACACTGGCTAAGGAAGCCCTGCAGAAGTGAGTCAGTTCTGTTCATCTTACAATCTGAAGGGGTGATACAGAAACAACGTGACGAGATACGAAAAAAAAAAAAATCAGTAAATTCCAGGAACTTCCACTGTCCTTAGTCATTTTAAGTGTCAGCTGAAATTAGAAAAGGCTCACTCCAGAAGGAATACAAATGGTCACAGCAAACAGAGAGAAGGGTGGAACTCTTAAATTTTGTCTTACAATTGTGTCTAGTTCCCTACATGTAAGAAAGACAAACACAGAAAAGGAAACGGGCTGAAACTGGATGTTTTCTTTTTCTTTTTCTTTTTTAATTTTATTAATTTATTCTTGTTACATCTCAATGGTTATCCCATCCCTTGTATCCTCCCATTCTTCCCTCCCTCCCATTTTCCCCTTATTCCCCTCCCCTATGACTGTTCCTGAGGGGGATTACCTCCCCCTGTATATGCTCATAGGGTATCAAGAAACTGGATGTTTTCAAAGCTTGGGAAACCACCTAGCTTATGAGGGCTGGCGCCACCAAAGGAAGCTGCAGCTGATGTCCCAGTGACTAAAGAACATTCCAGGCCTATTTATTACATGCAAGGAGACACCAGGTTTCTTGTTAGTTCTTCATTTGATTTGTATTCATTATTATTGTTTATGTTGTGCTGAGGACTGAATCCAGAACCTTTCCATCCATTCAAGCACCCATCACAGAGGTCTGTTTTCAGACCCAGGTTGAAGATTTTGGTGCTAAATTTTGCGGTTGGCTTGACCATGTGTTGTGATTACTGGTAGAGCCTCTATTCTCTTAGGTCACCGTTCTCACCCTTCCCAATGCTGTGACCCTTTAATACAGTTTGTCATGTTGCGATGACCCCACCATAAAATTATTTTCATTGCTACTTCAAAACTGTAATTGTGCTATTGTTATAAGGCATAATTTAAATAACTGTTTTCCAATGGTCTTAGGAAACCCCAGTAAAAAGGGCTGTTTGACCCCCAAAAGGGTCATGACCCACAGGTTAAGGACTACTGCCTTAGATTCTTTGCAACCATCATGCAGTAAGGTAATAGCTACACTAATTTTCAGTCTTTTATACTCACTAAAAGTCCTTCATTTCTGCCGAGTTATTTTTATTATGATTTCCATGATGTTGGGTATATCAACATCAACTTCTAGTGCCAAGGTTTTACCAGGGTACCAGAGTTTTTTTACATCCTTATCACAACCTTTCCTCCTTTGCTCGTGGTCCTGCACTCCCACCCACTCCTCCTTTCCCTTCTCCGCTTCTCCTCAGAAAAGGTGAGCTCCTTCCCCACCTTAGCACGTGAAGTCTCATCAGAACTAAGCACATCCTCCTCCACTGAGGCCCAACTTGGCAGCCAGCTCATCTAGGGAAAAGTGATCCAAAAGTAGGCTACAGAGTCCATGTCCGAGACAACCCCCACTCTAATTGCTGGAGGGCCCTCATGAAGACCAGGCTGCCCATTAGGTACATATGAATAGGGGACCATGGTCCAGTCAATGCATGCTCTTTGGTTGGTGGTTCAGTCTCTGTGATCCTCCATGGTCCTCAGTTAGTTGACTCTGTTGGTCTTCTTGTGGAGTTCTTGTCCCCTCTGGGTCCCTCCAACTCTTTCCTCCAACTCTTCCACAAGACTTTGCGAGATCCTTCTGATGTTTGGTTGTGTATCTCTGCATCTAAATCCACTGCTGGAAGGGGCCTCTCAGAAAACAGCTATGCTAGCCTTCTGTCTGCAGGCAAAGCAGAGTATCATTAATAGGGTCAGGGATTGGCTGTCTCCCGTGAGGTGGCTCTCAGGTTGGGTCAGTCATTTTTTGGCCCTTCCCTCAACCTCTGCTCCATCATTATCACTCACCTGTCTGCAAGGTAAATTTGGGGTTAAGGTTTTGTGAGAGGGTTGGTGCCCACTCACTCCACTGGAAGTCCTTCCTGGGTACAGGAAGTGGCCATTTCAGTCTCCATAAGCTCTGCTGTTAGGAATCTCAGCTAGAGTCACCCCCATATCCTCCCAGGAGCCTAGCCCACAGTTGGCCTCCAACTTGTCCTAGAGGTCCCCACATCGGTTTCTCTCCTCTCTCCCAGACCTCTCACCTACAACCACTGCTCTCCCCCCCACTTGACACCCACTGTCCTTACCCTCCCCACCTCCTATTACAGCCAGTTC
Organism: Acomys percivali; assembly: GCA_907169655.1. Lineage (NCBI taxonomy): Eukaryota > Metazoa > Chordata > Mammalia > Rodentia > Muridae > Acomys > Acomys percivali. Next base: position 80,259,245 of record OU015756.1, read on the forward strand.
TCTTTCTTCATCCACTTCCAATGTCTATTTTAGTTCCTCTTCTGAGGGTGATGCAAGCATCCTTCCTTGGGCCACCCTTGTTACTTTGCTTCTTTGGGTCTGTGCATTGTAGCATGGTTATCCCGCACAGTATGGCTACTATCCATTTATAAATGAGTACATACCATGTGTGTCTTTTGGGGTCTGGGTTGCATCACTCAAGATAATATTTTCTAGTTCCATCCTTTTGCTTGTAAATTTAAAGATTTTGTTGATTTAAATAGCTGAGTAGTATTTCGTTGTGTAAATGTACCACATTTCTGCTTTATCCATTCTTCAGTTGAGGAACATCTAGGTTGTTTTCAGTTTTGGATTATTACCAACAAAGCTGCTATGAATGTAGTTCAGCAGGTATCTTCATGGAATGGTGGAGCAACTTTTGGGGATATGCCCAGGAGTGGTAGTAGAAGTATCCACAGTTTTCTGAGAAAGCACCTGGTTGATTTCCAAAGTGGTTGTACAAGGTTGCACTCCCACCAGCAGTGAAGGAGCTTTCCCCTTTCCCCACATCCTCACCAGCATGTGCTGTCACTTGAGTTTTTGATCTTAGCCCCTTCTCATAGGTGTAAGATGGAATCTCAGAGTCATTTTGATTTGCATTTCCCTGATGTTATTGAACATGTTTAAGTGCTTCTCAGGCTTTCTCTTTTATCCCCATTTATTTTAACTCTAACTAACATAATGGGAAGTTGATTGTGATATCTGTGGGCTCCTTTCTTGAATATAAAATGCATGCCACAACAGAGATAGAGTGCTTGCCGCAGAAGCATACAGATCTGAGTTCAGGTCTCCAGAAGCCACATAAACCCTGGGCACTATTATTTCTTCATATAATACAGGGCTGAAGAGGCACAAGCAGGTTTATTCCCTAAGCCCATTGGCCAATCTAATCCATGAGCTCCAAGATCGATGAGAAATCCTGTCTCTACAGCTAAGACAGAGACATTATATCAACTTCTGGTATCATATAGATGTGAGCACAGCACACAAACACACACACACACACACATGCACACAAACACAAACACACATGCACACAAACACACACATACACACATGCACACATACACACATGCACACATACACACACATACACACACACATACATGCACACATATATTCATGCAGGCACAAAGACACATGCATGCACACACACGCACACACACACACACACACACACACACACACACACACACACACACAC